>JAPVLO010000999.1:0-233312 GCA_027257055.1 Cephalopachus bancanus | reverse complement strand
GACCTCAGCCTCCCAAAAGCGTGGGATTACAGGCTGAGCCACTGAGCCCGGTGCAATCAGACTTTTTGTTCTTTGATTCTATATTTGTCTCTTTTATCTTAAATGAAAATCTTCAAACCTAGTACAATTAATAATTGGTTTCTCCTACTGTATACAAAAAATGATTTTAAAATTATGATACCGATATTACTAATAATCAGTAAACTTCTGCATAATGTTTAAGATTTTTTTTGCATTTTGCCCTTAGAATACATTACTTGAAGGGTGTACACAGTAAAATGTTCAAAAATAACTTAAAATACTTTTCTCTGGTTATGCTACCAGTTTGGGATGGTTCATTGGTTTTGTTTTTGTTTTTTTGAGTTGGAGTCTCACTCTGTCGCATAGACTGGAGTGCAGTGGCTGCTGCTGGCCACCGCAGCCTCGACCTGCTGGGCTCAGGCGATCCTTCCGCTCAACCTTCCAAGTAGCTGGAACTACAGGCGTGGGCTACCATGCCCAGCTAATTTTTGATTTATTGTAGAGATGAGATCTTGCCAAGTTGCCCAGGCAGGTCTCGAACCCGCGGGCTCAGGCAATCCACTCACCTCAGCCTCTCCAAGCGAGGGATTATAGGCTGAGCCACTGAACCCGGCTGGTTTTGGGGTTTTTTTTAGGATTTTATTTTTGAATATGTAAAGTATATACATGGTACAGAAGTCAAAATAGTGGGGGGTTTTTTGTTTTTTTGAGTTGAAGTCTCATTCCATTGCCAGGGCCGGATTGCAATATTGTGGTAACCTCAGTGGTTACCTGCTGGGCCCCAGTGAACCTTCCACCTCAGCCTTCCAAGTAGCCGGAACTACAGGCAGGCACTACCACACCTGGCTAATTTTTTGATATATTGTAGAGACGAGTTCTTACCATGTTGCCCAGGCTGATCTCAAACCCGTGGGCTCCCAAAGTGCTGGGTTTACAGGCTTGAGCCACCGTGCCTAGCAAAATAATGTTTTTAAACCATACTTAAAGAAACCTCACCCAAATTAGTTTTTTAAGATGAAGCATTCTTGAACATAATCCATTTATTATTTTTATTTTTATTTTTTTATTTTTCGAGTTGGAGTCTCACTCAGTCGCCCAGACTGGAGTGCAGTGGCCACTCCCGGCCACCGCAGTCTTGACCTGCTGGGCTCCGGTGATCCTTCTGCCTCAGGCTTCTGAGTAATTGGAACTATAGGCATGCACTACCACGCCTGGCTAATTTTTTAAATTTACTGTAGAGGTGAGGTCTCACCAAGTTGCCGAGGCGGGTCTCAAACCCACGGGTTCCCACAGCACGGGATTACAGGCTGAGCCACCAGCCTGGCCCATAATCCTTTTAATATGTTATATTCTTATATATTTTAAGTGCCAAAAGATCGGGAATGGATAAGGTGTGTTACTTACTTGAAGCCATATAGGTGTACTTTCATATTTTACAGTTAGATTCTGATTTCTATTACGGCAACACCTGTAATCCCAGCACTTTGAGAGGCCAAGGGGGGAGGACCACTTGAGTTTGAGACCATCCTGGGCAATGTAGAGAGGCTCTGTCTCTACAAAAAATTTAAAAATTAGCCAGTGTGGTGGCATGTGCCTGTAGTCCCAGCTACTCAGTACACTGAGGTGGGAGGATTGCTTTAGCCCAGGAGGTCAAGACTATAGTGAGCTATGAATTACACCACTTCACTCCAGCCTGGGCAACAGAGCCAAACTCTGTCTCAAAAAAAAAAAAAAAAGATTCTGAGTCCTCTGGCTAAGGGAAAGAACTAAGACTAATTTTTAGAAGTTAAAGGGGAAGTAGATTTTAAGTTTTTGCAGATGTCATATTTTTTTTTGTTGTTTGTTTGGTTTTTTTTTGAGTTGGAGTCTCACTCTGTCGCCCAGACTGGAGTGCAGTGGCCGCTCCCGGCCACCGCAGCCTTGCCTGCTGGACTCCGGCGATCCTTCCGCCTCAGCCTTCCGAGTAGCCGGAATTACAGGCACGCGCTACCACGCCCGGCTGATTTTTTTGATTTATTGTAGAGATGAGGTCTCACTGCCCAGGCGGGTCTCGAACCCGCGGTCTCAGGCAGTCCACTCACCTCAGCCTCCCAAAGGCACGGGATTACAGGCTGAGCCGCCGAGCCCGGCTAGATGCCATATTTTTAAATAAAAAATCCTTAAAAGTAGAACTGCAACTTTTACTTGAAAATGATGTCTTAAAGAGGCATGAAGTTGGTAGAGGTTTTGTTGTTGCTGTTGTTGTTTTTTGAGTTGGAGTCTCACTCTGTCACCCAGACTGGATGGAGTGCAGTGGCCGCTCCCGGCCACCGCAGCCTCAACTTCCTGGGCTCCGATGATCCTTCCGCCTCAGCCTTCCAAGTAGCTGGAACTACAGGTGCGTGCTACCATGCCCGGCTAATTTTTTGATTTATTGTAGAGATGAGGTCTTGCCTGCCCAGGCGGGTCTCGAACCCGTGGGCTCAGGCAATCCACTCACCTCAGCCTCCCAAAGGCGCGGGATTACAGGCTGAGCCACCGAGCCTGGCTTGGTAGAGGTTTTATCAATCCATCTACTTTGTGCCACACAACAAACTGGCATATATATGCTACGCGTGAAGATGACACATTTTGTTTGAATTGGACCAAATTTGATAGAAATTCATAATTATGTGGTCTTAAATATTGAGTGCTAATGAAGTTTTTTTTTTGTCTTTTTGTTTTTGAGTTGGAGTCTCACTCTGTCACTCAGAGACTGGAGTGCAATGGCCGCTCCCAGCTACCGCAGCCTCCACTTGCTGGGCTCCGGTGATCCTTCCGCCTCAGCCTTCCAAGTAGCTGGAACTACAGGCGTGCGCCACCATGACCGGCTAGTTTTTGATTTATTGTAGAGATGAGGTCTTGCCAAGTTGCCCAGGCGGGTCTCAAACCCGCTGGCTCAGGCAATCCACTCACCTCGGCCTCCCAAAGTGCTGAGATTACAGGCTGAGCCACCGAGCCCGGCCCTAATGAAGTTTTAAGAGGGAGCAATGGTTGTCTAAAGCAGAGTACAGTTAAGCAGTTTATCAGCCCTCTGTCTGTCAGGTTCAGAAAAGCAAAAGTCCATAAATTATGTCACTGCTTTTGATAATAGAGTGAACATCTAGTTCTATCAGGGGACGAAATGGGAAGATGGGGAATGTATGCACTTTGGATCCGTCTTGAATTTCAATGAAACAGACTGCCTGGTTATTAGGACACATAAGGTAATGAAAAAGAATGCTAGAAACATTTGCATGGTAGTCAGTTAGCAGCCAGAACCTGTTGTGGTAGGCTGAATGAACTAATACAATGATGATGATAATTGCTAAAATTTGTTATACCCTTTCTGTGGCTATAACACAGTGTATGCCAGTTGTGCTACACATTTTATACATTGTTTTATTTAAATCTTATGTTAACTCTTTGATATTGCTACTGGTTTCTTATTTTGCAAGCAAGGAAACGTACCCAGAAGAATCAAATGATTTACCTAGGGTGTCACACTAGTAAGTGGCAGGCTGAAGCTTCAAGCTTCAAACTCAAGGCTGTTTTCTTTTTTTTTTGAGTTTGAGTCTTGCTCTGTCGCCCAGACTGGAGTGCAGTGGCCGCTCCCGGCCACTGCGACCTCGACCTGCTGGGCTCTGGCGATCCTTCCGCCTCAGCCTTCCAAGTAGCTGGAACTACAGGCGCGCGCTGTCACGCCTGGCTAATTTTTGTTAATTTATTGTAGAGATGAGGTCTCACCAAGTTGCCCAGGCGGGTCTTGGACCCGCGGGTTCAGACAGTCCACTCACTTCAGCCTCCCAAGGCTGTTTTCAGAGTTAGCACTTAGCTGCTTTGCTACAGCTCACAATTAAATGTAACAAGTCACAAAATTGAATATATTTTCTTTCTCTCTTTTTTTTTTTTTTTTGAGTTGAAGTCTCACTCTGTCATCCAGACTGGAGTGCAGTGGCACACTCCTGGTCACCGTAGCCTCCAACTGCTGGGCTTCAGCAATTCTTCCGCCTCAGCCTTCCAAGTAGCTGGAACTACAGACACGTGCTACCATGTCCAGCTAATTTTTGATTTATTGTAGAGATGAGGTTTCACCAAGTTGCCCTGGCAAGTCTTGAACCCGTGGGCTCAGGCAATCCACTTGCCTCAGCCTCCCAAAATGCTGGGATTACGGACTGAACCATCGAGCCTGGCCGAATATATATATATATATATATATATATATATATATTTTTTTTTTTTTTTTTGAGTTGGAGTCTCACTCTGTCGTCCAGACTGGAGTGCAGTGGCTGCTCTCGGCCAGCGCAGCCTCAACCTGCTGTGCTTCGGTGATCCTTCCTCCTCAGCCTTCCGAGTAGCCGGAATTACAGGCATGCGCTACCACGCCCGGCTGATTTTTTGATTTATTATAGAAATGAGGTCTCACTGCCCAGGAGGGTCTCGAACCCGCGGGCTCAGGCAGTCACTCACCTCAGCCACCCAAAGGCGCGGGATTACAGGCTGAGCCACCAAGCCCAGCCGAATATATTTTCAATCACCATGAAGAATGACTGATGTTTATCCTATAGCAACATTGAAGATTGCATGCCAAGAGCCCCATGTGCGTGTAATATCTATTACACATCCTTAATACTGGCATGCATTGCTTGTTCCTAGGCCACAAACATGTACAGTATGTCACTGTACTGAATACTGTGGGCATTTGTAACACAGTGGTGTTTGTGTATCTAAACATAAAAAGGCATGATAAAAATATAGTCATATACACTGTCATATATGTGGTCCTTCGCTGAGGGAAGCATCATTATGTGGCATATGACTGTATATCATTTTCCCTTTTAAGAAGTGTGGGAGTTTCTGACTCTGCTTCAGAAACTGCATTTAGATACCACTTTAATAGACATTTTATTTTATTTTATTTTTTTGAGTTGGAATCTCACTCTGTCACCCAGACTGGAGTGCAGTGGCCGCTTCTGGCCACCGCAACCTTGACCCACTGGGCTCCAGCGATCCTTCCGCCTCAGCCTTCTGAGTAGCCGGAATTACAGGCACGCGCTGCCATGCCCGGCTGATTTTTTTGATTTATTGTAGAGATGAGGTCTCACCAAGTTGCCCAGGCGGGTCTTGTCCTGCGGGCTCAGGCAATCCACTCACCTCAGCCTCCCAAAGGCGTGGGATTATAGGGTGAGCCTCCGAGCCCGGCTGTTAATAGGCATTTTAAAAGTAGAGTATCAGCCAGGCACAGTGGCTCTACTTATAATCCCAGCACTTTGAGAGTCCGAGGCAGGAGGATCGCTGGAGTCCAGGAGTTTGAGACCAGCCTGAGCAACATAGCGAGACCTTGTCTCTACAAGAAATAAAAAAATAAATAGCCTGTAATCCCAGCTATGGGAAGGCTGAGACGGAAGGATTGTCTGGGCTCAGGAATCTGAGGCTCTGGTAAGCTGTGATTGTGACACTGCACTCTGACCTGGATGATAAAGTGAGATTCTGACTCATCAAAAAAAAAAAATAGAGTATCAAAAATCAAGGTGGATGGATGTGGTGGGTAGATATATGATTAAACAAGTATACTGGAATGTTAGTGGTAGAGTCTGGATATGGCTATTCAGGGATTCAATTGTAAAATTATTTAAATTGTGCTGTACCTGGAAGTTTTAATAATAAAATGCTAGAGGAAATGATTTTTTAAGAATTTTATTATTAAACAGTATTGACTGCTATATAAAAGCTAATAACATGCTGTATCCTCCATGTCCATCTCTATAATGATCCTCTGAAACTGGTAGTAGCTCTTCCTAACCTCAAAAGGGATAATACTCTTTCATCACTGAAAATTACCAAGCATCAAAAACGGTTGTAACAGGACTTCCTTCATTAGTTAGGAGGCTTTTAATTAATTAGGATCCTTCCAACTATTAGTTTTAATACCCTATAAATATTACATATATGGAATATAATTTTTCTTCCTGTGGTTTCCTGACATTTTTAACTGCTATTGAGTATGCTTTTTATATAAGGTTTATGAACTGTTTTGCTTTAAATGCCACCACATTTAACAGTTAAATGTGAAATAGTCCATGATACCGCAGAATAACTGTAAAATTTTTCTCCTGTTATGCTTAAAGTCACATTAGTTTTTCTTTATTCTTTGTATTAGAAAAACTTCACCTCATTTTAGACAATGAGCTGGAATTGTTTAGATTTTAAGCCACAGGATTTAAAATAGGGATTATATATATATATGCCTTTAAAACATTTTTTTTAATGTGTTAGATTTCTATTATACTCCTGCTTGAAGACCACATTGAGTATTGCAGTAATTTCTTCATTAATATTATTATTAGTGCCAGAATGATCTTGGCTGGGACATTTTTATATAGTGTATCCTGGAGTAAATCGCTGACTTGCATTATCATTTTATTTCATATTGATAACTTTGTTTTGCAAGAATGAAAGTCAGTTAGTGGCCGGGCTCGGTGGCTCAGCCTGTAATCCCGTGCCTTTGGGAGGCTGAGGTGAGTGGATTGCCTGAACCTTGCGGGTTCGAGACTCGCCTGGGCAACTTGGCGAGACCTCATCTCTACAATAAATCAAAAAATCAGCCGGGCGTGGTAGCGCATGCCTGTAATTCCAGCTACTTGGAAGGCTGAGGCGGAAGGATCGCCGGAGCCCAGCAGGTCGAGGCTGCGGTGGCCGGGAGCGGGCACTGCACTTCATTCTGGGCGACATAGTGAGACTTCAATTCAAAAAAAAAAAAATGATTTCCTCAACTGGGCATGGTGACTCACGTCTGCAATCCCAGCACTTTGGATGGCTGAGGTGAGAGGATTACCTGATCCCAGGGGTTTGAGACCAACCTGGGCAACTTGGCAAGACCTCGTCTCTACAATAAATCAAAAAAGTAGCCAGGTTTGGTGTCATGCACCTGTAGTTCCATCTACTTAGAAGGCTTAGACTGAAGGATTGCCTGTGCCCAGCAGGTTGAGGCTGCGATGGCCGTAAGTGTGCCACTGCACTCCAGCCTGGGCGACAGTGAGACATCGACTCAAAAAAAAAAACCAGATTTCCTCTCATTCTGACCTTAAATATCTGATTGTTGCCTATAATTAGCAGGCAAGTATATTCAGTAGTATACTTTGTTAAATATTTCTTTTTTTTTTTTTTTTTTTTGAGTCGGAGTCTCACTCTGTCGCCCAGACTGGAGTGCAGTGGCCGCTTCCGGCCACTGCAGCCTCGACCTGCTGGGCTCCAGCGATCCTTCCGCCTCAGCCTTCCAAGTAGCCGGAATTACAGGCATGCGCTACCATGCCCGGCTGATTTTTTGATTTATTATAGAGATGAGGTCTCCCTGCCCAGGCGGGTCTCGAACCCACAGGCTCAGGCAATCCACTTACCTCAGCCTCCCAAAGGCGCGGGATTACAGGCTGAGCCACCGAGCCCGGCTTAAATATTTCATTTGTTTGTGCTCTTTCATAAGAAAATAAAGAATATTCTGTAAGAAAATTTTCTCATGAAAATAACTTTTCAAGCCGGGCTCTGTAGCTCAGCCTGTAATCCCACGCTTTTGGGAGGCTGAGGTGAGTGGATTGCCTGAGCCCGTGGGTTTGAGACCCACCTGGGCAACTTGGCGAGACCTCATCTCTACAGTAAATCAAAAAATTAGCCGGGCATGGTAGCACACTCCTGTAATTCTAGCTACTTGGAAGGCTGAGGCAGAAGGAGCTCCCTAGCCCAGCAGGTTGAGGCTGCAGTGGCTGGGAGCATGCCACTGCACTCCGGTCTGGTCAACAGAGTAAGACTCCAACTCAAAAAACAAAAACAAAAATAACTTTTCAGAGACTTAGATGTGCTTGTTTTGCTTCTGTTTCATTTTTCTCTTTTACTGGTGTTTACTGGTATGTGTGTTCTTCCACTGGTAGCTTTTCCCCCTTTTTACATTTTGTTTAGGCTACAAAACTGTACAGCATGTTGCTGTATGAATACTGTATGCAACAGTAATACAGTGGTATTTATGTATCCAAACACATCTAAACTTAGAAAAGGTATAGCGAAAATATGGTGGTATAATATGTGACCACCATCATATATATATATATGCTCCATCGTTGAGGGAAAGATTATGTGGTAAGTGACTGCGTTTTACTTTTTCTTTGGCACTTTACTTTTCTTCCTTTCTGCTTTGTATCCTCCCACTACTCATTACCTTTTTGTAGCTTTCCATTACTGTATGAGGACAGTTTCTTTTATCTTTGGTACATTTTACATGCTATATAAAACTATCCAAATGATACTTGTAAGAGAATTGTTTTTATTTACAAGAATCGTTGCCTCTCTTTGTTTTTTGACCCACCTTGTGTTGTTTCTTCCTTATTTCTTTCTATTTTCCTCAACTAGTTTTACTTTGAGAAACAGTATAGTGTAGTATAAGGAGCACAAACTATTAGCATGCTACCTGGCTTCAAATCTTGAATTTGTTTCTTTTTTTTTTTTTTTTTTTTGAGTTGGAGTCTCACTTTGTCGCCCAGATTGGAGAGCAGTGGCACGCTCCCGGCCACCGCAGCCCCAACCTGCTGGGCTCTGGTGGTCCTTCTGCCTCAGCCTTCCAAGTAGCTGGAACTACAGACGGGTGCTACCTCGTCTGGCTAATGTTTTGATTTTATTATAGAGATGAGGGCTCGCCAAGTTGCCCAGGCGGGTCTCGAACCCGCGGGCTCAGGAAGTCCACTCACCTCAGCCTCCCAAATGCGGGATTATAGGCTGAGCCAAGGAGCCTGGCTGACTGTTACTTTTATGGCCTTGGGCTAGTTCCTTAACTTCCTATCCTTCATTTCCCTCACTGGTAAAATGAAGAAACCAGATGATATCTATCTCAAAAGAGTGTGTAAAAAATAAGCAGGTCG
Organism: Cephalopachus bancanus; assembly: GCA_027257055.1. Lineage (NCBI taxonomy): Eukaryota > Metazoa > Chordata > Mammalia > Primates > Tarsiidae > Cephalopachus > Cephalopachus bancanus. The sequence goes on along the minus strand of JAPVLO010000999.1, from coordinate 224,391 downwards.
AGGCTGCGGTGGCCGGGAGTGGCCACTGCACTCCAGTCTGGGCGACAGAGTGAGACTCCAACTCAAAAAAAAAAAAAAAAAGTTATTTAATATATAAGAAGTACTTAGAACAATACCTGGCACATACTGAGTACTGTGTAAGTTTTAACTAGAAACTAATGATTATTATTATTACTTTTATTAAGAGATGGTTCAAAGCAATTGGATCTTCAGTGCCTCTTAGCTATACTTGGTTTTTTTCATGCATTGTATATTTCATTTTTCTTTTTTTTTTTTTTTTTTTGAGTTGGAGTCTCACTCTGTCGCCCAGACTGGAGTGCAGTGGCCACTCCTGGCCACCACAGCCTCGACCTGCTGGGCTCCGGTGATCCTTCCGCCTCAGCCTTCCGAACAGCTGGAACTACAGGCGCGCACTACCACGTCCGGCTAATTTTTTGATTTATTGTAGAGACAAGGTCTCGCCAAGTTGCCCAGGCGGGTCTCGAACCCGCGGGGTCAGGCAATCCACTCACCCCAGCCTCCCAAGGCGCGGGATTACAGGCTGAGCCACCGAGCCCGGCTGTTCATTTTTCTTAAAATTCTCCATTTCCACCCCCTCAGCAGTCTACCTCTACTTATAACTTGAAAGAGAAATACAGCTAAAGCCAGACAAGAACTCTACTTCTCACCATCCCACCAATAAACCTAACCATAACTCTACCCTTCCTTTCCTCCCAGCCTCCCCAACCTATTGCTGGATCTCCTCAGCTTACCTCTTTAGGGTATCATCTATTATCACTTGTCTCCTTTATTCTTAACTTTTTCCACTTCCCTCTATCTTTTCCAACAATAATCAAAACATTCTCATAGTTTACCATTAAAAATATATCTCTAGGGAGGGAAAAAAAGAACAATTTTCTAGTTTCTCCATTCCATAAAAATATCACTGTTCTCTCCTGACCCCTTATTTCCATCCATCTTAACCCCCTTGCTGTGTCTTTAGAACAAAACTACTTCACATTGAATTGCCTGTACTGACAGTTTTCACGTCCTCATTTCTGTGTGTTTGTCTTTGTTTATAGTAGTCTTCCATCTAACTCTTCTACTTCTCCCTTTTATGCTATTATAAGGTCGTCAGTGACTCCTTTGTGGCTAAATCAAATAGACTTTGGTTTGTTTATATTTTATTTGACCAATCAGTAGCGTTTGACACTCTCACCACTCTTTGAAATACCCTACACCCTTGGTTTCTGAAATACGCTGCCATCCTGATTATTTCATATCTCTTTCCCAGGTTTGCCCTTTGCTGCCCCCACCCTCATTTTTCCCCTTAATCCATCTAGCTTAAAGCTTTATCAGTTTTCCGTATTTTTTTAGAGAATCAACTTTTGGCTCTACTTTTTTCTGTGGCTTGTCTTTTTATTTATGTCTATGCTTTATTTATTTTTCTAGCTTCTTAAGATAGAAGCCTCAGCCAGGCTCGGTGGCTCAGCCTGTAATCCCACGCCTTTGTAGGTTGAGGTGAGTGGATTGCCTGAGCCCGCGGGTTTGAGACCCACCTGTGCAACTTGGTGAGACCTCATCTGTACAATAAATCAAAAATGAGCTGGGCGTGGTAGTGCGCGCTTGTAGTTCCAGCTACTTGGAAGGCTAAGGCGGAAGGATCACCGGAGCCCAGCAGGTCAAGGCTGTGGTGGCTGGGAGCGGCCACTGCACTCCAGTCTGGGTGACAGTGAGACTCCAACTCACAAAATAAAAAAAGATAGAAGCCTCAAGCCATTGATTTTTTTTTTCTTTTTAATTGCTTAAACATATAACAAAATTTACCATAACCATTTTTAAGTGTACTGTTCAGCGGCATTAAGTACATTTACATTGTTATGTAAACATCACCATCACCCATTTCCAGAATTCTTTAAGTCTCTCAAAACTGTAACTCTGTACCCATCAAACAAGAACATTCCTGTCTCCATACACATGCTGGCAACACTTCTGTCTGTGAATTTGACTTAGTGCATTCTGTAATTGGAATCATACAATATTTGTCCTTTTGTAACTAGTTAATTTCACTTGCATAATATCTCTAAGGTTGTTTTATGTTGTAGCATACATCAGAATTTCCTTACTTTTTAAGATTAAGTAATATTTCATTGCATGTATATGCCACATTTCATTTATCCATTCAGATTATCCAAATCTGTCACAGACATTTGAGTTGCTGCTACCATTTGGCTATTATGAATAATACTGCTTTGAATGTGAATGTACTAATACCGATTTTTGTCACTGCTTTCATTTTTTTTTTTGAGTTGGAGTCCCACTCTGTCGCCCAGACTGGAGTGAAGTGGCCGCTCCTGGCCACCACAGCCTCAACCTGCTGGGGCTCTGGCGATCTTTCCACCTCAGTCTTCCAAGTAGCTGGAACTACAGGCACGCACTACCACACCCGGCTAATATTTTGATTTATTGTAGAGATGAGGTCTCGCCAAGTTGCCCAGGTGGGTGTCGAACCCACGGGCTCAGGCAATCCACTCACCTCAGCCTCCCAAGGCGCGGGATTACAGGCTGAGCCACCGAGGTCGGGTTGCTTTCAGTTTTTTTAGATATGTATCTAGAAGTGGAATTGTTGGATCATATGGTGATTCTGCTTTTCTTTTTTTTTTTTTGAGTTGGAGTCTCACTCTGTTGCCCAGACTGGAGTGCAGTGGCACGCTCCCGGCCGGCCACTGCAACCTCGACCTGCTGGGCTCTGGCGATCCTTCCAAGTAGCTGGAGCTACAGGCGCGCGCTAGCACACCCAGCTAATTTTTTTTTTTTTTTTTTTTTTTTTTGATTTATTGTAGAGATGAGGTCTCGCCAAGTTGCTCAGGCAGGTCTCGAAGTTGCGGACTCAGGCAATTCACTCACCTCGGCCTCCCAGAGTGCAGGATTACAGGCTGAGCCAACAAGCCTGGCCCTGCTTTTTATTTTTTGAGGAACTATTTGTTTTCCTTAGTGGCTATACCATTTTACATTCCTATCAACAGTGCACAAGGGTTCCAGTTTATCCACATCCTTGCCACGACTTGTTCTTTCTGTTTTTTCATAATAGGCATTCTAATGGGTGTGAGGTGGTAGGCCATTGATATTTAGGCCTTTTATCTCATATATATTTATATATGTGTGTATATATATATATATATATATATATATGTATGTATGTATGTATGTATAGCTGTGTATTTCCTGTACTACTTTAGCTGCATCCCCCAGGCTGTAGTACAGTGGCACAGGCATGGCTTACTGCAGCCTCAATCTCTCCTAGGCTCAGGTGATTCTCTCTACCTTGGCCTCTTGAGTAGCTGGGACTACAGGCCTGTACCACCATGCCAGGTTAATTTTTTGATTTGTGTTGTAGAGATGAGATCTCTCTGTGTTGCCCAGGTTGGTCTTAAACTTCTGGGCTCAAGCTATCCTGCCTCCTCAGTACTGTGATTAATTCTTATGAATGGTGACATGTTGGAGTATGGAAAAGGGACTGGGAACTGAATATTTAGTCAGAACTCTGTTCAAATCCTGGTTTTGTTACTTATTTATAGGACTGTGGACAAGTTAAGTTGACTTTCTATTTCCTCATTTATATCTGGATTTTTAAAAATCCTTTTCCCAGAGTTTGTGAGTACAGAGTGAGATAGTGACCCTTGACGGGAGTTACTCAATACATACTATTTTATCTTCTCTTTATGCAGAAATTAACAATCAGCATGACTTTGTGGTAACTACCATTAACGAGAGGAAATTATATAGTTTAATGTTACTGGTTAATTGACTTATTGATTAACTTTGGGTATGTCTCAGTCTCTTTCGAAACTAAACTAGAAAGGACTTATTTATGTAAAGTAAATTGATAGGAATCATTATTTGATTTAAAGAACGACTAGTTACAGAAGTTAAATAAGACGGGCTTGTTGACTCAGCCTGTAATCCCAACACTTTGGAAGGCTGAGGCGAGTGGATTGCCTGAGCCCGCAGGTTCAAGACCAGCCTGGGCAACTTGGTGAGACCTCATCTCTACAATAAATAAAAAATTAATTGGGTGTGGTAGCACACGTCTGTCGTGGAAGCTACTTGGAAGGCTGAGGCAGAAGGATCTCTGGAGTCCAGCAGGTCAACACTGGGGTGGCCGTGAGTGTGTATGCCACTGCACTCCAGCTTGGGCAACGGAAACTCCAACTCAAAAAAAAAGAAAAGTTAAATAAAGCCCGAGGTGAGAGGATTGCTTGAGTGCAGAAGTTCGAGACTAGCCTGGGCTACAAAGTGAGACCCCTTCTCTACAAAAAATAGAAATAAATTAGCCAGGCATGGGGGCACACGCCTGTGGTCCTAGCTACTCAGAAGGCTGAGGTGGGAGAGTTGCTTTAGCCTAGGAGGTCCAGGCAGCAGTAAACTGATCACGCCACTGGATGACAGAGGAAGAGAACCTAACTCAAAAAAAAAAAACTATTAAAGTTAAATGATTTTTTTAAACTCAAAGTAATCCATTTGAAATTCTTCCTGAAAACTTAATAAACACTTAGAAGAAGGCCCCTGAGAAATAAACCATTGCTAAAGATTGCATACACTTTGATTAGTATTCAGAGAAAGAAAAAGCATGTTATCAAATATGAGTTCTCATATGAATCCATTTTAAAAAACGTGGTTCCTTTCATAGAAAAATACATATGTTTGCTTTTACTCAGGTTGACAACAGAATGACAAATTTAGAACAAAATGTAAAGTATGAGATACTGCCATATTTATAAAGAAAAAACTGATTCTTAAGAAAATAATAGTGAAAAGCATTTTTTTTTTTGAGTTGGAGTCTCACCCTGTCGCCCAGACTGGAGTGCACTGGCCGCTCCCGGCCACCGCAGCCTCGACCTGCTGGGCTCCGGCAATCCTTCTGCCTCAGCCTTCCAAGTAGCCGAATTACAGGCATGTGCTACCACGCCTGGCTGATTTTTTGATTTATTGTAGAGATGAGGTCTCACTGCCCAGGTGGGTCTCGAACCCGTGGGCTCAGGCAGTTCACTCACCTCAGCCTCCCAAAGGCAGGGGATTACAGGCTGAGCTACCGAGCCTGGCTGAGTGGTGATTCTTTTATGGAATCACTGCAGTTTAATAAGCAGTGTTATTAGTAATGGTATAACAGTATCTAAATGGTGTGGAAACAAATGCTGGTTTGTTCACACAAAAACTTGTACACAAATATGCATAGAAGCTTTATTTGTAATAGCCTTAAACCATAAACAATTCAAAAGTCTATCAAGAGTTAAATGACTAACAGATTATGGTATACCCATGTGATGGAATAGTACTCAGCAGTTAAAAGGAACAAAAATTCTTGGCTTCAACAGCATGGATGAATCTCAAAATAATTATATCCAATGAAAGAAGTCAGATAAATAAACAAGTACTACTTACTGTATGAGTCTACTTATATAAAATTCTAGAAAATGCAACTACTAAAATGAAGAGCAAATTGATAGTTCCCTGGAAGGGGCAGAAAGGAGGGATTGCAAAGAGGCTCAAAGAAATCTATAGGGATCACAGAAATATCCCTTATCTTTTTATTTATTTATTTATTTTTTTGAGTTGGAGTCTCACTCTGTCGCCCAGACTGGAGTGCAGTGGCCGCTCCCGGCCACCGCAGCCTCGACCTGCTGGGCTCTGGCGATCCTTCCACCTCAGCCTTCCGAGTAGCCGGAATTACAGGCATGCACTACCACGCCCGGCTGATTTTTTGATTTATTGTAGAGATGAGGTCTCGCTGCCTAGGCGGGTCTCGAACCCGTGGGCTCAGGCAATCCACTCACCTCAGCCTTCCAAAGGTGCGAGATTACAGGCTGAGCCACCGAGCCGGGCATATCCCTTATCTTTTTTTTTTGAGTTGGAGTCTCACTCTGTCGCCCAGACTGGAGTGCAGTGGCCGCTCCCGGCCACCGCAGCCTCGACCTGCTGGGCTCCGGTGATCCTTCCGCCTCAGCCTTCCGAGTAGCCGGAATTACAGGCGCGCGCTACCACGCCCGGCTGATTTTTTTGATTTATTGTAGAGATGAGGTGTCGCTGCCCAGACGGGTCTCCAACCCGCGGGCTCAGGCGATCCACTCACCTCAGCCTCCCAAAGGCGCGGGATTACAGGCTGAGCCACCGAGCCCAGCATATCCCTTATCTTGATTGTGATGATGACATGTATGTCATAACCTATCAAATTGTGCAATTTAAACGTTTGCCATTTATTATACATATACTGTATCTCAGTAAAGCACTCAAAATGATTTTTAAAGAATCTATGCTGGGAGCACAGGTATCATTGACTCTATAAATGTATTGGAATAATCCTTGGAGAGAGAGGGCATATACCCTGGTAAACCTAAATTGGTATTATATCACATGCTGGATCAGTGGGTCCTGAAAGAACTATTACAGGAGTTTAGTGTATGGAAAGACAGCATGGTTTAATAATAAAATGGCAAGATTTAATTAAAGTCAGAGGTCCTGAGTTTGAGTCCCTGTCAGGCCTTTTATTGTCTCTGATCTTTATTTTTTCTGATTTTTCATTTTCTAATACAACACATAAGACTTTAAAATCCAAAGAATGTATTTGCAAGCACATCATCTGAAAGTGACATACAAATGGAAGGCTTTGTTGACATCTAGAGTGGAGGAAGAGAAGAGCAGAGTAGAATTTTATCTGTCGAGATCAGTTAGGGGGGAATTCCAAAAAGGGACCAGAGCTAGGGAAGTAGAAATGTATGTATGATATACTTGGAGAATGATGAATCAAAATCAATTTAGAGCAAAGAGTTCATACTGGAGAGTAGAAAGAGAGAGAGAGCGGCCTAAAGCATCTAAAAACATAACAGTATTGAGAGACTATAAAATACATCATGAGAAAGTTTAACATCAGATGTAAGTTGCTATTACTAGCCCTGTAACAAGTAATTTATTCTCTGTTCCTCAGTTTTATCGCCAATATAGTGGGAGATAATAGTTGTGCCTTATCTCAAAGATTTTATATATTGAAATAAATCCATGTCAGATGTTACAACATATATGAAAGTACTGAAAAGTACCAAGTGCTGTCAGTAGTTGTTCAGCATGGTAACCATGGCATAAGCTAGTAAGTGTCTGGACTCAGATGATTCTATTTTAGAGAAAATTTAAATAATGGAATGTTGGTGAGACTAAAGACAGACGAGTCAGGGTGTTGTTTAAGTAATTCAAGGCAGTGGCAGTGGAGAAAGGAAAGAATAGGTTTGAAATAGTTCTGTGTTGGGAGAAAAACGGAAAAAAATTATATTCGTTTTCTGCAACTGTTGTAATTATCACACATTGGATAACTTAAACCAGTAACTTTATTCTCTCAGTTCTGGAGGCCACACATTTGAAATTGGAGTCGCAGGGTTTAAGTCAAGGTGTTGGCGAGCACTCCCTTCCTCTAAGGGCCCTAGAAGAAAAAAACATTCTTTGCCTCTTCCAGCCTGTTTAGGCTGTATACATTCATCTTGTGACCACATTGTTAATTACTCCAACACGCAGACTGAGGGAGTGCCATGCCACTCCATCAGACATCTCCTCCTCTGTTGTTTTTGTCTGCCTCCCTCTTACTAGGATACTTCTGACTGTTTTAGGGCCCACCTGGGTAATCCAGAATAGTCTCCTCATTTCAAAATACTTAGTGACATCTGCAGAGTCTTTGCCATAAGTTACTGTTCACAAATTCAAGGGATTAGAATGTGGACATTTGAGGATTTTTGCTTTTTGGAGTTAAAGAATACATTTGTGAGAGATGATGATTCGTTTGGACCTGTTGAAGTACCTACAGGACATATCTCTATGAGGATATTCGTTTTATGTTGTCAGAGAACCTTGAATCAAGTGGCTTAAACAGTAAGGGCATTTATTTCAAGTAAAAGCAAAACAGCCTTGGAGTTGGTTAATTGAGCAAGGACCTAAGTTCTTCTCAACTTTTTGCTTTGCCATCCTTATGCTTATTTTCCTGTGGTTACAAAATGGCTCCCATAGTTCTAGCCTAAATCCAGAGATGAAAACCCCTAGTTAGCTTTTTTGTGTGCCTTTCCTTCTTTCTTTTTTTAAGAAATCTGCTTGGAGAACCAAACTCCTGAGCTCTGCAGTAGGTTCTGTTTTTCTTGGCCAGATAAACATTTTTTAGCCACCAGCTTTTACGTTAATAGATATTTTATATCTATGTTGCACATTTGTTGAGGTATAGGTACCCTTTCCCCAAATATACAAATATACCACCCATTCTTTTTTTTTTTTTTGAGTTAGAGTCTCACTCTGTCACCCAGACTGGAGTGCAGTGGCCGCTTCCGGCCACCGCAGCCTCGACCTGCTGGGCTCTGGCGATCCTTCCGCCTCAGCCTTCCGAGTAGCCGGAACTACAGGCACGCGCTACCACGCCCGGCTGATTTTTTTATTTACTGTAGAGATGAGGTCTCGCTGCCCAGGCGGGTCTCGAACCCGCGGGCTCAGGCAGTCCACTCACCTCAGCCTCCCAAAGGCGCGGGATTACAGGCTGAGCCACCAAGCCCGGCTCATTTTCATTCTTGTACTCTCTCAAATATGCAGTGGAGTTTTTCATAGGCTATTTGAAATGTGGTATTGCAACAGATTAAATGCAGATGTGAGAATCCAGCAGATTTCTAATATACCAGCTTTTAAGAGATGTGCAAAAGCCAATATTGCTCTTCTTTTTCTTCTTTGGGGGAGTCTGAGAAAACGTTGTTTTTTGAAAAGTGTGTTTTTTGAAAAGTGTGTTGTTATTTTTTAATGAATCAATACTTATTTTTTGAATTTTCTAAGTTTTAATTTCTAATATGATAAATATTTAAAGATATAATTCACATAATTAAAAACTCCTTGACCCGCCTGGGCAACTTGATGAGACCTCATCTCTACAACAAATCAAAAATTAGCTGGGTGTGGTAGCATGCGCCTATAGTTCCAGCTACTTGGAAGGCTGAGGTGGAAGGATTGCCGGAGCCCAGCAGGTGGAGGCTGCGGTGGCCGGGAGTGGCCACTGCACTCCAGTCTGGGTGACAGAGTAAGACTCCAACTGAAAAAAAAAAACAAAAAAAACTCCTTGAGGTTCTCAACAAATTTAGACTGTAAAGGGATCTGAGATTTAAAAATTTGAGATCTGCGGGGCTTGGTGGCTCAGCCTGTAATCCCGCGCCTTTGGGAGGCTGAGGTGAGTGGATTGCCTGAGCCCGGGGTTCGGGACCCGCCTGGGCAGCGAGACCTCATCTCTACAATAAATCAAAAAAAAAAAATCAGCCGGGCGTGGTTGCGCATGCCTGTAATTCCAGCTACTTGGAAGGCTGAGGCGGAAGGATCGCCAGAGCCCAGCAGGTCGAGGCTGCGGTGGCTGGGAGCGGCCACTGCACTCCAGTCTGGGCGACAGAGTGAGACTCCAACTCAAAAAAAAAAGTTGAGATCTGCTGCTTATTTTTTTTAATTAAAGAATATAGTTTATTTAAAAGTAAATTAGAACGAGAAAAAAAGAAAGAGGAGATTCACCTCCCCAAGGTAGGGGAGGGGGCCAAAGCCAGGAAGCATCGTGATAGCCGTAGCTCAGAGAGCACATGGCCACAGCAGAGTCTAGCAAGGCAATGTCCTGCTGTCTATTGTTGATGCCACTCTAACTATATACTCTAAAATTTTTCTATTTCTCCAGTCATTTTCCCATTTCTCTTATCAATAATTATATACATACGGCATCTTCGTATGTTGCAGAATTTGTTGTGGGTATTTTACAGTCCTTCATACTATTCAATATTTATCCCACTCAGGTGGCATGCTTTCTCATTCTTTTTTTTCCCCCCTTTCATTCTTTATTAATGTATTTATCTCTGCTAATATGTTTATCTCTGCATTTTATTTCTGCTTTAGTTGGTTAATCTGTTTATTAACACTGTCAGCATTCTTACTGTTTTTGTGCTTATGAACATGCTGGATTTAATAATATTCATAAATATCTCAAAACTAAGCACAAACCAGTGAAGACTAGAGAGCCAAGACTGAAATGACTGTACAAGACTGTAACTGTCAACTTTTGGTAGTGGGCATCATTAACACTCTTGATCTGGAAAGTGACTTTGGTTTATCCATAATCACTTATAAATAGGCAGTATTTGTAATTCTTACAGATTTGACTGTGAAGGAAGAGCACCTAGAGATGCTTTCCAGGTATTGGTGAGAGGTGGGGGATGGAGAAAAAAACATGAGTACTAGATTTTAAGCTGTGGGTGGCTGGGCAATTGAAGGCATCCGTAATTAACAGAGTAAGAAATTCTGCAGTGGTATGTTGGTTGAGAAGAGAGAGTTTGAGTTCATTTTTAGATACCGAATTTAAAAGGTGACTAACATTCAGATGGAATTGTACTAACACTATAGCTGGTTATTACAAGCCCAGAATTAAAATTCAGAAGGATGTTGTTGAGATTTAATATTATTTCAGTTTGAAGTTATAAGAGTCAGATCTATCAATAAGGTTAGCTCATCTGTTAATCAGTGCTGCACCATATTCTTGCTACTTAAACGATAGCAACCCGGATTAAGATCCAGGTCTGAGAGGGCGGTTTCAGGTATCTAATGTGGTCTGGAGCCCATGCACTCAAGGCTGGAGACCCTTGGGAGAACCTGGGTCACGCGGAAGCGGGAAATGGTGACTGCGGAGCATGTTTCCAGGAGGAGGAGGGGTGGCGACACCGGCAGAACCAGCCTCCTGGCATCCCCGGAATCTGGACCCACGTTCCCCTTCCCCGCAACTGGGTTTGTGGCCCACTCTGGTGCTAGGGTGAGTCGGGGTCCGGCAACTGGGATCCTGCGTCCTATCAGGTCCCTGCGCGACTCTTCCCTCCCTCCCTGATCCCTCTCTAGGCCGCTTTATGCCCACAGCCCGCGTCCTCCAGATTGTGTGGGATGACGGGAGGGTACCGGGAGGATCCCACTCCTGAGTGGGATGACGAGAGGGGTCTGTCCTCTGAAAAACCTGGAAGATTAACAACCTGCCTCTGAATGATGTTTGGGTCAAAAATGAAATCAAGGTGGAAATTTAGAAATTCCTTAAAATGAATAAAAGCAAGATTTTATTAAAAAAAAAAAAAAATCCAGGTCTGTGTAAACTAAAAAGCTGTTGCTCTACCTAGGGTACATGCTGTCTCTAGGCAATATTAGCATATTCATTGATAATTTAATTGAATGTGAAATATTTGAATAAAGCTTAATTGTACATGAAGTTACTGAGTTTTGGGTAAGATGAAAAGACTATAATTTTATAATTAATGCATAGTAGTAATGTGTCAAGATTCAAATATATTTATCTTTACAGTGATCTTCTGTAGTTCAAAGAGACAGGGATACTAAGAATGTCTATGGCAGATCTAGAATTACAAACCTTAATAGTAATTGAGGAGTAGTTTTTAGTAAATTCAAATTAATAGATATTTTAAAAATACTTTTTATTATAGATTTTTAAAAATATTACAGACTGAAAAATATAAATACATATTTTCCTGGGATATTCAGATACTTAGAACAGGCTACTATTTGTCACATTTTCTCTTTAAATTGTTTGGCAGCAAAATACTACAACTACTCAGCCTTTTTGGGGGGTGGGGGGTTAGAAAAGAGGTCTTATGTTGACTTGGCTTCTAGTGATCCTCTCACCTCACCTCCCAAAATACTGGGATTACAGACATGCGCTACTGTACCCAGCCTAAAACTCAGCTTTTTCTTTTCTTTTTTTTTTTTTTGTTAGTTGGAGTCTCACTCTGTCACCCAGGATGGAGTACAGTGACAAGCTCACAGCCACCGCACCCTGGACCTGCTGGGCTCGGGCAGTCTTTGTACCCTACCCTTCCAAGTAGCTAGAACTACAAGACTCTGCTTTTAATAGTCTAGCTCAACAGTAATTTCTTCCTTTTTTTTTTTTTTTGTTTTTTTTTTTTTTTTTTTTTGAGTTGAAGTCTCACTCTGTCGCCCAGACTGGAGTGCAGTGGCCACTCCCGGCCACCGCAGCCTCGACCTGCTGGGCTCCAGCGATCCTTCCGCCTCAGTCTTCCAAGTAGCTGGAATTACAGGCATGCACTATCAAGCCCGGCTGATTTGTTTTTTGATTTATTGTAGAGATGAGGTCTCGCTGCCCAGGTGGATCTGAGCCCGCGGGCTCAGGCAGTCCACTCACCTCAGCCTCCCAAAGGCGCGGGATTACAGACTGAGCCACTGAGCCCGGCTCCTTTTTTGTTTTTTTAAAATTCCTCAGCAATTTTTTTTATTTAGTTGAATAAGCAATTTGATATTTTTAGAATAGTTGATTTATGATTTGAACAAATTGAATGAGCTTTGGAAGCACTAGGATTTTTATTCTAATAACAATTATTCTTACACTTATATCAAATCATTAAAATTTTTATAATTTAAAGAGACTGGCCCCTAGTTCTGTTTTTAACTGTGATATTTGTACAAAGCAGTGGACTCTAAGAACCAAGTAATCTGTGCTCTACTCCCAGTTTTGACATTAAGTTACTGTATTCATCAACCTTTGGGGCTTTAGCACGAGTATCTGGCACCTGATGAACAATTGCTGAACTAAACTTCTTTCCTGAACTATAAAATAATCTGTTATCCTTTTAAACTCTGAAATTCAAATTCCTTCATTCTGTTTCTACGTATTTTTTCCCATTTAATAGGAAAAATATTGCCTCTTTTTCAATCCATCCTTTATATTTTTAAGTCTAATCTAATCTAACACTGAAGCCATGAGTAGTAATAGTTACGGTATAAGAGAATGAAAGTCACCAGCTCCAGAGTCTGGAGATGCTTAATATAATATTGAGTATAAAAAAACAGAACTTTTTCCATGGTTTGTATCTACAAGGACTGGTGACTTCCAAAGCTGCCATCTGAAGTCCTATTTTAACCAACTTTAGTTCAGGGTCCTCAAAGATCTTAGCAGAGGTTTTGTGATTACTCTTTCTTGGTCAGCTGTGAAGAAAAATAAGAGCTTCAGGAATTGGACTTCTGTAGTTTTATTGCCACATCCTCTTGTAAAGAACCATTAATAGCGTGGCAGTTATACATTATTGAAGTGTTTGTGATTACAATTACTTCAGTTACAGTGACTTTGATTTTATTTTATCCATGTTGCTTATTAAATAACTTGGGTGATTTAGGCTTTAGTTTTTATAATAGTTTGTTTTTTGTTTCTTTTCAGACACAGGGTCTCACAGGCTGGGGTGCAGTGGCACAATCATAGCTCACTGAACCTCATAGCTCACTGAACCTCAAACTCCTTGGCTAAATTGAATAGAGTTTTGGAGGACTTTTTTTTTTTTTTTTTTTTTGAATTGGAGTCTCACTCTGGCACCTAGACTGGAGTGCAGTGGCCACTCCCGGCCACTGCAGCCTCGACCTGCTGGGCTCGGGCGATCCTTCCGCCTCAGCCTTCCAAGTAGCTGGAACTACAGGTGTGCGCTCCCACGCCCGGCTAATTTTTGATTTATTGTAGAGATGAGGTCTTGCCAAGTTGCCCAGGCAGGTCTCGAACCCGCGGGCTCAGGCAGTCCACTCACCTCAGCCTCCCAAGGCGCGGATTACAGGCTGAGCCACCGAGCCCAGCTTGGAGGACTTTTAAAAAATAAATTGATAATAAAATACAATACAACTGCTTTTTAATATACTGACTGAAATGTGGCAAGAGCAGCAGAGGAACTGAATTTTTATTTTTATTTTTTGAGTTGGAGTCTCACTCTGTCACCCAGACTAGAGTGCAGTGGCCACTCCTGGCCACCGCAGCCTCGACCTGCTGGGCTCCGGCGATCCTTCCGCCTCAGCCTTCGAAGTAGCCGGAATTACAGGCATGCGCTACCACACCTGGCTGATTTTTTGATTTATTGTAGAGATGAGGTCTCGCTGCCCAGGCGGGTCTCGAACCCGTGGGCTCAGGCAGTCCACTCACCTCAGCTTCCCAAAGGCGCGGGATTACAGGCTGAGCCATTGTGTTTTAAGAAAATTTTTACTTATATTTTTAACACAGCTTTTTCTCTGTCTGTATGTGTGTCTCTGTCTCTCTCTTTCTCTCAGAGACAGGTTCTTGCTCTGTTGTTCCTAGTTTGCTGAGAGTGTATGATGAAGGGATGTTGGTTTTTTTTTTTCATATGCTTTTGTTGTGTCAATTGAAATTATGTGATTTTTCTTCTTTAGGCTGTTGATATGGTGGAGTACATTGACTGATTTTTTTTTTTTTTTAAATGTTGAACTAGCCTTGTGATCCCAGATAAGCCCCATATGGTTGTGGTAGTAGTTGTTTGCTAGATTTTTTTTTTTTTGAGTTGGAGTCTTACTCAGTCTCCCGGAGTGGAGTGCAGTGGACACTCCCGGCCACCGCAGCCTCGCCTGCTGGACTCCAGCGATCCTTCCGCCTCAGCCTTCCAAGTAGCTGGAATTACAGGCATGCGCTACCACGCCCGGCTGATTTTTTGATTTTTATTGTAGAGATGAGGTCTCGCTGCCCAGGCAGGTCTCGAACCCGCGGGCTCAGTCAATCCACTCACCTCAGCCTCCCAAAGGTGCGGAATTACAGGCTGAACCACAAGCCCGGCTTATTTGTTAGATTTTAATTGCTAATATTTTGCCAAGGATCTTCTGTGTTCACAAAGGAATAAATATTGGTCTGTCATTTACTTTTTTTTGATACTATCTTTGTCTAGTTTTGGTGTTTGTTGGCTTCATAAAATGAGTTGGGAATTATTCCTTCTGTTTTCTTGAAGAAATTGTATACAATTTATGTTCTTCTTCAAGTGTTTGGTAGCGTTCTTCAGTGAAATCATCTGGGTCTGGAGATTTCTTGTTTAGAAGGATTTAATTATGAATTCAGTTTCTGTAATAGATGATTATTCAGATTTTCTATTTCATCTTGGTTGAATTTTGATAGTGTGTGTTTTTTCAGAAGTTTGTCTGTTATATATTATCTGTTGTGGAATGTATGGTTGTTAGTATTATTCCCTTATCTTTTTTTGGTATCTGTAGTGATTTTGCCTCTTTTGTTCATGATATCAATAATTTGTTTTTTTTGGTCAGTCTTGCTAGAGCTTTCATCAATTTTGCTAATCTTTTTACAGAACAAATATTTGGCATTTTTTTTTCTGTTTCCAATTTCATTGATTTCTTCTCTTTTTTAATTCCGTTCTTCTACTTGCTTTGGTTTTATTTTGTTTGTGAATCTTTTTTTTTTTTTGGATGGTAGTCTCACTCTGTTGCCCAGACTGGAGTGCAGTAGCATGCTCACGGCCACTGCAACCTCAGCCTGGACTCAGGCGATCCTTCCACCTCAGCCTTCCAAGTAGCTGGAACTATAGGCACAAGGCACCACGCCCAGCTAATTTTTTGATTTTTATTGTAGAGATGAAGTTGCACCATGTTGCTCAGGCTGGTCTTGAATCCCTGGTCTCAGGTAATCCTCTCACTTTGGCCTCCCAAATTGCTAGGATTACAGGCTTGAGCCACCACATCTGGCCCTAAGCTATGTTTGAATTGAGTTTATTATAGACATGATACACTTAGATCATGGTTTTCTCTCTTGTTTTCTCTTTACTCTGTCTCTGTGATATGTTTAAACCATTTACATGTATTATAACTGTGGTTTAAGAAGTAGGGCCTCCCTTTTTTCACCCATTCTCCACTAATGCAATGAAGTTTCTACCCTGGGCTTGGCACCCTAAGAATATTGTGGCATAAATTGTCCTTGCCCTGACTCATGAAGCAATAATTCCATGCCAGGATCGTTAAGCCTAGAGATCCTCAGGCTGCTGTCCCCCTTCCACCAACTACTTAGCTCCTAGAGCAGGGGTGTCAGAGAGAAACTTGCCATTGTAGGTATCCTCAACATTAGAGCCTTAGAAAAGGGACAGTAACCAGAGTTACTACAATATTCTAAAAATGTCCAGTTTCCAACAAAGTGTGACCCATTCACCAGGAAAACATGAACTATATAACTGCCTTGAGAGATGTCAGATTTAACCAAAAAACTTGAAAACTGACATTGTAAGTGTGTTCATGGAACTAGAAAAACCCATGCTTAAAAAAGTAAAAGAAGGCCGGGCTCAGTGGCTCAGCCTGTAATCCCGCGCCTTTGGGAGGCTGAGGTGAGTGGATTGCCTGAGCCCGTGGGTTCGAGACCTGCCTGGGCAGCAAGACCTCATCTCTACAAAAAAAAAAAAAAATCATCTGGGCGTGGTAACGTGCGCCTGTAATCCCGGCTACTCGGAAGGCTGAGGCGGAAGGATTGCCAGAGCCCAGCAGGTCGAGGCTGCGGTGGCCGGGAGCGGCCACTGCACTCCAGTCTGGGCGACAGAGTGAGACTTCAACTCAAAAAAAAAAAAAAGTAAAAGAAGGTACAATGACAGTTTTGCATAAAAGAGAGAATAAGGATATGGACATTACAAGGGAACCAAATGAAAATTCTGGATTTGAAAAATAAAATTACCAAAAATTCACTAGCAGCGCTCAGCAGCAGATTTGAACTAGAAAAGGATTTAGTGAATTTTGAACATAAATCAATAGAAATTATGTAAACTGAAGAATGGAGATAAAAACAAAAAAAAGTAATGAGCAGAACCTCAGAAAAATGTGGGTCACTATTCCACATACCATTATGTGCTTTTGAGTAATGGGAGTACAAGGAAAGGACAGCAGTAGAAAAAATACTAAAATAAATGATAACACAAAGCTTCTCCTACAGATTAATTATCTTACAATGTTTACTTTATGATAACGTGAAAGCAATATGCACTTGTTAGAAACCATACATTGAGTATTCATATTCTGTTTTTCACTTTCAGTAGTTTCAATAAATTATATAGATATTCAACTTTATTTAAAAATAAACTTTGTGAGCCGGGCTTGGTGGCTCAGCCTGTAATCCCGCGCCTTTGGGAGGCTGAGGTGAGTGGATTGCCTGAGCCTGTGGGTTCGAGACCCGCCTGGGCAGGGAGACCTCATCTCAACAATAAAATCACAAAATCAGCCGGGCGTGGTAGCGCATGCCTGTAATTCCAGCTACTTGGAAGGCTGAGGCAGAAGGATCGCTGGAGCCCAGCAGGTCGAGGCTGCGGTGGCCGGGAGCGGCCACTGCACTCCGGTCTGGGCGACAGAGTGAGACTCCAACTCAAAAAATAAAAAATAAATAAATAAACTTTGTATTAGGTCGTTTTGACTAACTGTAAAACAAGTTAAGTGTTCTGGCCATGTTTAAGTTAGATTAAGCTATGATGTTTGATTAGTTCAGTATATTAAATACATTTTTGACTTTTATATTTAAAGCTAATGATGGGTTTATTGGCATGTAATCCCCGTGAGTTAGAGCATGTATATTTCTTGGAAATCTAGTTTGCACATTTAGGAAGCTCAACAAGTTTCAAAGAAAAATACAAGGATCTACAGACACATTGCAGTAAAAATGTTGAAAGTCAAAAGCAGAACATCTTGAAAGCAGTAGGAGAAAAATAACTCACTTGAGAGAAAACTGTGATAAGATTAACAGCTGACTTATCAGAAACAATAGAGGCTGAAAGACAGTGGGATAACATTTACAGTGCCCAAAGTGGGGGGGGGGGACTGGAACTGTCAACCAAAAATCCTATATCCAACAAAGTATTTTTTAAATTGAAGGCAAAATACTTTCCCAGATTAATAAAAACAGATAATTTTCTTCTTAGCAGATGCACTTTACAAGAAAGCACTAATGAAATTTCTTCAGGTTCAAAGCAAGTGGTCCTAGCTGGTAATTTGAATGCAAACGAAGGAGTACCAGAAAAGGGAGTTATGTAACTATATAAAAAAGAATAAATATTCTTGCCATAACTTTGTTAAAAAGCAAGCTATTTTATATGTATACATGCATATATAATATAATGTTGATCCTATAACATAGAAATAAATGTGTAGTATATTCACCAATAATACCACAGCAAAAAAATTAGTGAAGGAAAGCTGTATTGGGCTAAGGAAATGACTACTAATGAAAAAGTAGTAATTATAATGATGTGTTGTGTTTGTATACTAGTAGACATGTATAACAATATATACTACAAAGGAGAAAGAGAATAGAATGAAAAAAATTTTTTTTATTGCTAGAAACTAGTGTAAGCTAGTATAAATCTGAAGCTGGTTCTGATAAGGTGTATGTGGTAAACCCTTAAACAACTACTGAAAATATAACTCAAAAAGTATAATGAAAAAAAATCATTTTAAAAAATGAAAATGCTGCATTAAAAAACATTCACTTAGGCCAGACATGGTAACTCACACCTGTAATCCCAGCACTTTGGAAGGCTGAGGTGGGAGGATTACTTGAGGCCAAGAATTTGAGAACCACCTGAGCAGCACAATGAGACCTCATCTCTACGAAAAGAAAATAAAATTTAACCAAGCATGGTAGTGTGCACCTCTACTCTCGGCTACTCACAAGACCAAAGTGGGAGGATTACGTTAGCCCAGGAGTTTGAGGCTGTGGTGAGCTGTGATCATGCCACCGTACTCCAGTCTAGGCAACAGAGACACCCCTAAATCGTAAAGAAAAAGAAATGCACTTCATTCAAAACAAGCACTAAATGAAGAATAGAGAGACAAAAAGGCATGAGACATGAATGACAGGTGTAATTCTAAATATACAAATAATAACATTCTGTGAATGGATTAGACAATCAAAAAGGCAGAGGTTGTCAAACTGGGTTAATAAAAACATCCAGCTATATGCTGTCTAAAGGAGGTATAATTTCAATTAAAAGAAAAATAGAAAGTGAAAGTATCAAAATAATTGTGTCCGTAAACGCCAACCACAGGAAAAGTGGAGTGGTTTAACTAATATCCAACAAATAAACTTTATAATGAAAAGTGTTACTAGAGACGTTTTATAATCATAAAAGGGTCATTCCATTAGGAAGCTATAACCGTTACAAACGTATGTGTACTTAGTAACAGAGTACCAAAATACACGAAGCAAAAACTGAGAGAAATGGAGAAATTATTCAACATTAGTATTTAGAAGCGTCAGTATACCACTTTCAATAGTGGATAGAACACTTAGCAGATTAACAACTAAATAGGCACTTACACCAATTAGATCTAATATACATCTATAGAACATCCACTCAACAACAATAGATTAAGCATTCTCCTTACCTACACATGGAACATTCTCTAATATAGACAATATGCCAGGCCATAAAACCTCAGTAGAAGCCGGGCTCGGTGACTCAGCCTGTAATCCCAGCACTTTGGGAGGCTGAGGTGAGTGGATTACCTGAGCCCGCGGGTTCGAGACTTGCCTGGGCAACTTGGCAAGACCTCATCTCTATAATAAATAAAAAAAAAATTAGCCGGGCATGGTAGCGCATGCCTTAGTTCCAGCTACTTGGAAGGCTGAGGTGGAAGGATTGCCAGAGCCTGACAGGTCGAGGCTGCGGTGGCCGGGAGCGGCCACTACACTCCAGTCTGGATAACAGAGTGAGACTCCAACTCAAAAACAAAAAAAACCTCAGTAGATGTTTAATGGGTTAGAGTAATGCAGAATGTATATTCTGAGACCATATGGAATGAAATTAGAAATCAATAGCAGAAAAAAGGTTTGGGAAACTCACAAAATGTGGAAATTAAGCAACACGTTCTTTTTTTTTATTTGAGTTGGAGTCTCACTCTGTCTCCCAGACTGGAGTACAGTGGCACGCTCCCGGCCACCGCAACCTTGACCTGCTGGGCTCTAGCGATCCTTCTGCCTCAGCCTTCCAAGTAGCTGGAGCTACAGGCGCGCGCTACCACACCCGGCTAATTTTTGATTTATTGTAGAGATGAGGTCTCACCAAGTTGCCCAGGTGGGCCTCGAACCCGCGGGCTCAGGCAATCCACTCACCTCAGCCTCCCATAGGCGTGGATTACAGGCTGAGCCACCGAGCCTGGCTATGAAAAAAAATTTTTTTTTTTTTTTTTTGAGTTGGAGTCTCACTCTGTCACCTAGACTGGAGTGCATGCAGTGGCTACTCCCGGCCACCGCAGCCTCAACCTGCTGGGCTCCGGCGATCCTTCCTCCTCAGTCTTCCAAGTAGCCGGAATTACAGGCATGCGCTACCACACCCAGCTGATTTTTTTGATTTATTGTAGAGATGAGGTCTTGCTGCCCAGGCGGGTCTCGAACCCGCGGGATCAGGCAATCCACTCACCTCAGCCTCCCAAAGGCGCGGGATTACAGGCTGAGCCACCGAGCCCAGCTTATGAAAAAAATTTTTAATGAAATATTTCTACTTCCAAGTATTTTGGATAGGGGATATTCAACCTATATATAGAAAATCGTAAGGAATCCATTAAAAAACTGTTGGTGCTAATGGCTAGTAACTAATTAGAACTAATAACTAATGACTATTAGAGCTATAATATAAAACATTGCTGGAAACTAAAATCAGTCTAAATAAATGGAAAATATACCCATGTTCATGGATCAGAAGATTCAACAATGTAAAGGTGACATACTCTCCAAATCTGCAAGTTTAATATAATTCCTGTCAGAATCTCAGCTGACTTCATAGAGATTCTGAAATTCATGTGTACCCAGAATAGCCTGGGCAGTACTGAAAAAGGACAAAGTAGGAGAACTCAATTCTCAGTGTCAAAACTTACCACAAAGGAACAGTAATCCAGGCACTGTGGTACTGACACAGGATATATAAATCAATGGAATGGAATTGAGAGACCAGATTTAGGCCCATGCATTTATGTTCAACTGATTTTCAACAAGGATGCCATGGTCATTCAGTGGAGAAAGAATAGTCTTTTCAATAGGTTATACTAGGATAATTGGATAGCCACATGCAAGAGACTGAGATGAGTTACCTTATACCATATACAAAAGGCAACTCAAAATGGATTTAAGACATAAATGTAATAGACATAACTTTAAAATTCCTTGAAAAGAACATATGGGTATATTCTCATGATGTATTTGGTAAGGGATTTTAGATAAGACATTCAAGGCATGCACAGCAGAAGAAACTGAATTTCATAAAAATTTAAAAACTTGTACTTCAAAGAACACCATCAGACAAGAGAAAAGACAACCCACAGAATGGGAGAAAATATTTACAAGCCGTTTATCTAGTGAGCAGTTTATATCTAGGAAATATAAAGAACTCTTTAAACTCAGTAACCAGAAAGCAACCCAATGGACAGAGGATCTGAATAGACATTTCTCCAAGGAAGACATACAAATGTCCAGTAAACACATGAAAATGTTTGACATCATTAGTTTCCAGGGAAATGCAAATCAAAACTATAGTACAGTACTACCTCACATCCACTATAATGGCTAGAATCAAAAAGTTGGATAATACCAAGTATTGGTGAGAATGTGAAGAAATCAGAATCCTCACTCTGTTGGTGGGAATATAAAGGTGTGCCTGCTTTGGAAGACAGTCTGGTAACTGTCAATAATTAAACATTGAGTTTCCATATGACCCAATAATATATGTATATGCCCAACAAAACTGAAAGCATATGTCAACACAAAAACTTGTACATGGTTGTTTATAGCAGCATTATTTATAATAGCCAAATGCTGGAAACAACCTTGGTGTCCATCAACTAACCAGTAGATAATAAAAATGTGAAAAAAAAAATAATAGAATAAAATCAAAATGTGGTATATCCACATAAGGGAATGTTATCCAGCCATAAAAATTAATGAAGCACTGATACACACTATAACAGTATACTAGGTGATTGAAACAAGCCCCAAAAGTCTACATGCTACCTGATTCTATTTGTACGAAAGTCTTGAATAGGGGAATTTATAGAGACAGAAAATAGATTCGTGATTGCTTGGGGCTGGCAGGAAGTTGGTGGGTGGGGGGTTAATAGCTGAAGTGTACAGGGTTTCTTTTTCAGATTATCCTAAAATTGTGATGGTTACATGTACCTGTGAATATGCTAAAAATCATTGAATTTTGAATACATTAAAAAGGTGAATTTTTGGCCAGTTCCATGGCTTCTGCTTATAATTCTAAAACTTGGAGGCTGAGGTGGGAGGATTGCCTGAGCCCAGGAGTTCAAGACTAGCCTAGGCAACATAGCAAGATCTTGTTTCTACAAAATTTATTTCTGACATTTGTTTCAAATGAGGTATATGTACATACACAAGGGGGGCTAAAAAACCCTGGAATTATTGCTTGGAGGGTAGGTCACTTGTAGTACAGGTTTCCCTCACTTGACAAGTGTTCAACCCGTTGGCATCAGTGTACCAGCTAGCGTTCTGAGAGCCTGCATTCAGCTTCAGTGAATTTTTCTTGGAGATTCTTTCAATATGTTTGCCCATTTCATTATGGGTGATTTACGAGCATACCTGCCTACACTGCACAGTGTGTTCAGGTTTGTTTGGTTTTTTTTTTGAGTCAGAGTCCTCACTCTGTTGCCCAGACTGAAGTGCAGTGGCACGCTCCCGGCCACTGCAGCCTCGGCCTGCTGGGCTCCGGCGATCCTTCTGCCTCAACCTTCCAAGTAGCTGGAACTACAGGCGCACTACCACGCTCAGCTTATTTTTTGATTTATTGTAGAGATGAGGTCTTGCCAAGTTGGCCAGGTGGGTCTCGAACCCACGGGCTCAGGCAATCTACTCACCTCAGCCTCCCAAAGCACGGCAAAACTTGCCGCTGAGCCTGGCAAGTTTTTTGTTTTTTGTTTGTTTTTTTTTTTGAGTTGGAGTCTCACTCTGTCGCCCAGACTGGAGTGCAGTGGCCGCTCCCGGCCACCGCAGCCTCGACCTGCTAGGCTCCGGCGATCCTTCCGCCTCAGCCTTCCAAGTAGCTGGAATTACAGGCAGGCACTACCATAGCCCAGCTGATTTTTTTATTTATTGTAGAGATGAGGTCTCGCTGCCCAGGCGGGTCTCGAACCCGCGGGCTCAGGCAATCCACTCACCTCAGCCTCCCAAAGGCAAGGGATTACAGGCTGAGCCACCGAGCCCGGCTAAGTTTTTTGTTTTACCAAAAACAGCATGATCCTGTGTCCCACCCTCCCTATGCACCCAATCTGGCTCCGAGCAACTTTTTTGTTTGTTTCCTCAGATGAAAAAAGTCCTCAAAAAGAAACGTTGCACTGCTGTGGAAGACATGAAACAAAAAACAGCAGAAGCACTAAAAGGCATCAAAATTGATGAATTCAAAAACTGTTTTGAGCAGTAGAAAAAGCGTCTTGATAGGTATATTGCAACAAATGAAGAGTATTTGAAGGCCAGGCGCAGTGACTCACGCCCAATAATCTCAGCACTTTGGGAAGCCGAAGTGAAAGGATTGCCTGAGCCCCCAGGTTTGATCAGCCTGGTCAATTTGGTGAGACCTCATCTCTATAACAAATAACGAAAAATTAGTCAGGTGTGATGGTACATGCCTGTAGTTCCAGCTTCTTGGATGACTGAGGCTGAAGGATTGCCTGAACCCAGCAGGTCGAGGATGCAATGGCCATGAGCATGCGGTGGCCATGAGCAGGCCATGAGTGTGGCATGCTGGGCAACAGAGTGAGACTGACTCAAAAAAAAAGTATTTGAAGGTGACTGGAGTTTAAATATGTAAGAGTTTTTTATAAATCTGGATTTTTTGGGGTCCGTGTTTGTGTGTATAGGGGGATGTGATTAGTTCCTAATATTTTATCTCTTAATCTATAAATTCTCCATTTTAGTTTACTCTTTTTTTCTTGCAGTTTATTCACTGGGAAAAAAAAAAGTCTGTGTCAGTTCTGTTGAAGGAACCTACCACGGGTCTCGAACAGTCTTTGTCATATAGAGTTCCTCAGTCCATATTTTGCTGTTTGCATCTCATTGGTGTAACTAGATATGTTCCTGTTACCTATTTCCTTGTGAATTGGTAGTTAGATCTAGCAGACTTGATCAGATTTTATTCGGTTTTTTTGTTTTTACCTGTCTTACTGCCTTCTCTTTGTGAAGTTATTGAGCAATGCCTCTTTATTGTTAGCGAGAGGAGGGGAGTATGTGTGATCTTTTAATTCTGATATTCCTTCTTCATTTATTAACCAGAGTGTTTCTATAAGGAGAAATCTACTTCATACTCTTTTTTTTTTTTTTTTGAGTTGGAGTCTCACTCTGTTGCCCAGACTGGAGTGCAGTGGCCGTTCCCGGCCACCACAGCCTCGACCTGCTGGGCTCCGGTGATCCTTCCGCCTCAGCCTTCCAAGTAGCTGGAACTACAGGCACACGCTACCACACCTGGCTAATTTTTTTTTTTTTTTTTTTTTTTAATTGTAGAGATGAGGACTCCCCAAGTTGCCCAGGCGGGTCTCGAACCTGTGGGCTCAGGCAATCCATTCACCTCAGCCTCCCAAAGCGCGGGATTACAGGCTGAGCTGGCTCATACTCTTATTTGATGACCCAGAAATACCATTTCTATTAGAAAGACAAGATATAATGCCTTATTCTTTTTTTTAAAAAAAAGATGGATGAGCCATGCTCGGTGGCTCAGTCTGTAATCCCGCGCCTTTGGGAGGCTGAGGTGAGTGAATTGCCTGAGCCCACGGGTTCGAGACCCGCCTGGACAGCGAGACCTCATCTCTACAATAAATAAAAAAATCAGCCGGGCGTGGTAGCGCGTGCCTGTAGTTCCGGCACTTGGAAGGCTGAGGCGGAAGGATCGCCGGAGCCCAGCAGGTCGAGGCTGCGGTGGCCGGGAGTGACCACTGCACTCCAGTCTGGGCAACAGAGTGAGACTCCAACTCAAGAAAAATAATAAAATAAAATAAATATTGTGACCAGGTGTGGTGCCTCAGCCTGTAATCCCAGCACTTTGGGAGCCCAAGGCAAGAGGACTGCCTGAGTCCAGGGCTTCGAGACCAGCCTGGGCAACTTGGTGAGACCTCATCTCTGCAGTAAATCACAAAAAAAAGACTAGCCGGATGTGGTGATGTGGGTCTGTAATTCCAGCTACTTGGAAGGCTGAGGGGTAGGATCGCCTAAGCCCAGCAGGTCAAGGCTGCGGTGGCTGTGGCCTGGGCGACAAGAGTAAGTCTCCAACTCAAAGAAAATAAAAATAAATAAAATATTTATTGTTAGCAATATACCACTTTCAAAGCATGTGTGTAGTATTTCTTCAGTAATTTGGAATAAGAGGTGGGAAGTAAATTGTTTCTGAATTACTGACTATTTTAAATTGCGAAGTGCTATACAAATACATTTTTATTACTTATAAATGGTATATAAATTCTAAATTGGCTGGACTCGGTGTCTCAGCCTGTAATCCCAGCACTTTGGGAGGCCAAGGCGAGTGGATTGCCTGAGCCTGCGAGTTCGAGACCCACCTGGGAAGCTTGGCGAGACCTCGTCTCTACAGTAAGTAAAAAAAAATTAACCTGGTGTGGTACCACGTGCCTGTAGTTCTGGCTACCTGGAAGGCTGAAGCGGAAAACAGGTCAAGGCTGCGGTGGCTGGGAGCTTGCCACTGCATTCCAGTCTGGGCAACAGAGTGAGACTCTAACTCAAAGAAAAAATTCTAAATTAGTAATTGTAATTAAGTAATACTGATATTTACTCAAGAATTTCACGTAAGCTCCAGATTAATTGTATAACTGCATGTTTATCTTTACCATGGAGATAAATGAGATTTTTTTTTTTAAGCAGAATTTATAAAAATTTACAGGTTATACTTTCTGGTTTCTGAACTGTCTATGCTATATATAACTTCATTTTGTTTTCTTTTTTTAACTTGAGAGAGGTTCTTGCTATGGTGCCCAGGTTGGTCTCTAACTCCTGGGCCTAAGGGATTCTCCCGCATTGGCCTTCTGAGTACAGGCGTGTGCCATTATATCTGGCAAATTTTTCAAATAATGTAATTTTATCCCTTTTTCAAGTTTTGCCTCAATGCATGATATTGCATTACAGGCATACCTCAGAGGTATTGGAGGTGTGGTTCCAGGCCACCCTCAGTAAAGCCATCAGTCAGTGAATTAGGAAAAACACACATAATTTATCGATTATGTAATTTTGCCATCTTATATGAGCACTGTTTGTGATGTCAAGAAACAGTTATAATAGTAACATCAAAGATCAGTGATCATAGATCACCATAACAGATATAATTATAATGAGGCTGGGCATGGTAGCTTACACTTGTAATGCCAGCATTTCGGAGGGCCTAGGCAAAAGGATTGCTTGAGCCCAGGAGGTTGAGACAAGTCTGGGCAACATGGTGAGACCTCATCTCTACAATTAAAAAAAAAACTAGCCAGGCAAGGTGGCACTCGCCTTTAGTTCCAGCTACTTGGAAGACTGAGGTGGAAGGATTGCCTGAGCCCAGCATTAAGGCTGCAGTAGCCATGATCGTGCCACTGCACTCCAGGCTAGGTGACAGACTGAAGACTCCAACACAAAATAATAATAATAACAACAACAATAATAATGCAAAAGCTTGAAATATTGTGAGAATTACCAAAATGTGACACAGAGAAATGGAGTGAGCACATGCTGTTAGAAAATGAACTTGCTTAAAGCAGAGTTACTACAGATATTCAATTTGTAAGAAATACAATGTTTACAAAGCTTAATAAAGCAAAATGTAATAAAACAGTGTATGCCTGTATATCCAAAATGTATTTGTCTATGTAAGTTTGTATTATAATGTATATTATGGGCCTGAATTTCCACAGACACATGTTGGGAAATGCATTTAATAAATATATAGTATAGGAGGCATTTCCCAATCTAATCCTGATCTTTCTCTCATACTATACCTCCAGCTATATAAGACTTTGTGCCATATATGTGAATAAGCATGACTTGTGGGAGGTGTCCATGATCCATTTTATTTCTATATTCTACTGTATATTGTTTGTATCTTCTACTGTCTATTAACCCTTTTGCAGTGTTGGTTCTCCTTCCAGCTGTCTGGAGAGCAAGTCTTAATAACTTTTTTGGTCATTCTCAGGAAATAACAGTCTTTTCAAGAACTTATTTCATGTTTAAAGCTTTCTCTCCTTTCCCACTTGAGGCTTACTACAGGCCTGCTATGGTTAGCTTCCTTTGTCTTCTTCCTGTCTTCCCCCACTTTGCCCTTTTACTTCTTTTCATTTGCTGACTGGATTTTTACCCTTCTAGGATTAGGAGAGGCAAGAGGTAGAAGAAAAAAAAAAGAAGTCAGATAATACTAGCAACAGCAACTAATGTTTCTATAGCATTGATTATGTTGCTAGTTACTGATCTAAACACTTATGTGTTAGGTCATTTAATCCTCAGAACTCTATGTGGTATATTCTAGTATCCCCATTTAACTGCTGAAGAAATTAAGGTGTGGAAAGCTTAGTGACTTGCCGAAGGTCACACAGGTATAAATGGTAGAACCAGTGTGCAGAGCCAGCATTCTGGCACCACAGTGCTCTCAACCACTCCACTGTGTTGCTTTTATATACTGTTAAGAGATTGTAAGCATACTACCTATTCTTGGCCTGTGTTTCAGATAACTTACATGTGCCCTTTAGAGTTTTTTCAAGGGTGACATATATTCCATAGTCCTGAGACAAAGAGCAAACATACCTTTAAAGCTCCTTCCCCTGCAGGGGAGTCAAAGAGAGTAAGATGGGATTTAGAACTCACCAATTATTCTCAGCAAACATCTTTTTGTAATCTTAAACACTTTGAATATTAAAGACAGCTGAAAGTGGATGTAACTCAAGGTTGAAAATAGTTTTCTACTGCCCACTTGCATAGGTGGCCTTGCACCTCACTTGAGAATGTAGTATAGTATCTATTGTTTGGGGCCTAGTCAGGATTAAAATGGTTTCATTTTAACACTGATGCACATGATCCCCAAATATGCCGTTTAATTTCTTGCTTTCACACCTTTGTTCATGCAAAGGCATAATCCTCATGGTCCCTGGATTGTGACTAACTCACTTGCACTGAAGGCATGTTCCTTCCCTTAACCACATGATCCCAGATCAAGCATTCTTGAAGGCTAAGCTTTAAAAGCAGAAGCTAGTTTCCTGGGATGCAACAAATGAACAAAAAAATTTATATATCGCCTTTCTACTTTGTTCCTCTTCCTCTCATTCCCATAAGACATAAATCAGCAAATATGTTTTTGGTTTTTTGTTTTTTTTTTTTTGAATTGAAGTCTCACTGTGTCGCCCAGACTGGAGTGCAGTGGCCGCTCCCGGCCACCGCAGCCTCGACCTGCTGGGCACCGGCGATCCTTCTGCCTCGGCCTTCCATGTAGCCGGAATTACAGGCGCGCCACTACACCCGGCTGATTTTTTGATTTATTATAGAGATGAGGTATTGCTGCCCAGGCGGGTCTCGAACCCACGGGCTCAGGCAGTCCACTCACCTCAGCCTCCCAAAGGCGCGGGATTACAGGCTGAGCCACCGAGCCCGACTAGCAAATATGTTAAAGGATGGTTTGCATAGACCAGTCCTAGCTGTCTAGTGCCACATTGTGATTAGTTGTCTCCAGGAAGGTTATGTAGAGCAGGTTTATATTTGAACGTTATCAGTAATTATGGTAAATATAATTATTTTAGTGACCTTACCAGGCTTCCTTGGCAAAGGGGTTTATGCCTTTATCCCTTCTATCTTTATATCTGACAGAGAACAATCTTAGACTGATTATTTTGTCTTATCATATTAGAATAGTCAGTGACCTTTTTCTTATTCATCTTGAAAATTTTTCCCCCACTTCCCTTTCTTTTCTCTGTTTCCCTTCTACTTCTTTCTTTTCTCCTATGTATTTACTTGCACAGACCATTCAAAGGGATGATTATGTAATGGATTGTTTAGCATTTACACTGACTTTGGCCACTGTATGCTCACATTTAGAAACAAATAATAATGTATATACTATACTGACAGATATGGCGAGTAGTAAATTATCAAATGTGAAGCATTTAGAATACTGTCTGATACATATTAAGAACTAAGAATTGTCATTATTTGAAAACTGTTGGAGGTCATTAAAGCATTAGTTCACAGACTCCACTGGGACAGTTTAGAGGGCAGGTAGTGGGAATATATTTCATTTCATTCCCTACCTTGAAGTTCCTCTCTCACTACCATCTTTTCAGCTTTTTTATTTAGCATAGTAGCCACATGAAAATGATCTAAGTCACATTTTATTTAAACTACTAAACCATCAATTAATGTTTTATTCTATGTATTTTTTAGGGTATTTCTGATTCATTTGCATCGTTGAAAAGCATCTGTAGAAGAGGAAAGAAAAGATGGGTGTGAAAACATTTACTCATAGCTCCTCTTCCCACAGCCAGGAAATGCTTGGAAAGCTAAATATGCTGCGAAATGATGGACATTTTTGTGATATCACTATACGTGTCCAGGACAAAATCTTCCGGGCACATAAGGTGGTACTAGCAGCTTGCAGTGATTTCTTTCGCACCAAACTTGTAGGCCAAGCAGAAGATGAGAACAAGAATGTGTTGGATCTGCACCATGTTACAGTGACTGGTTTTATACCTCTTTTAGAATATGCTTACACAGCTACTCTGTCAATTAACACAGAAAATATTATTGATGTTCTAGCTGCAGCCAGCTATATGCAAATGTTTAGTGTTGCCAGCACCTGCTCAGAGTTCATGAAATCAAGCATTTTGTGGAATACACCCAACAGCCAGCCAGAAAAGGGTCTAGATGCTGGACAAGAAAATAATTCTAACTGCAATTTTACTTCTCGAGATGGAAGCATTTCTCCAGTGTCTTCAGAGTGCAGTGTGGTAGAAAGATCCATTCCTGTCTGCCGAGAATCCCGGAGAAAGCGCAAAAGCTACATTGTTATGTCTCCTGAAAGTCCTGTAAAGTGCAACACACAAACAAGTTCACCCCAGGTGTTGAATTCTTCAGCTTCCTACTCAGAAAATAGAAATCAACCAGTTGACTCTTCCTTAGCTTTTCCCTGGACTTTTCCTTTTGGAATTGATCGGAGGATTCAGCCTGAGAAGGTTAAGCAGACAGAAAATACCCGGACTTTAGAATTGCCTGGCCCATCTGAGGCAGGTAGAAGAATGGCTGATTATGTGACTTGTGAGAGCACAAAAAATACCTTGCCTCTGGGTACTGAAGAGGATGTCCGGGTCAAAGTAGAAAGGTTAAGTGATGAGGAGGTCCATGAGGAAGTGTCCCAGCCTGTCAGTGCATCTCAGAGTTCCCTGAGTGACCAGCAGACAGTACCAGGAAGTGAACAAGTGCAAGAGGACCTTCTGATTAGTCCACAGTCTTCTTCTATAGGTATGTCTTCTGTGTTTTTCATAGTCCCATAAAGTCAATTCAAACATTTTAAAGTTCCCAGTAGTTAAAAAGTTGTGTGCTCAGTCCTGTAGCAAAATATTAAAAAGAGTAAAACATGATAACTGGGGTTTTTTTTTTTTTAGATGCTATTAACACTACAATTTGCTTTTACAAGTTACACGTTGGGGAAGATAAAAATAGTTGAACAAAGGCAATGTTATAAATTATTTTCAATACAAAAATACCAGTTTAAAAAATCCAGTCATGTTTTATTCTTCATTAAAATATTTATTGAAAAACCTACCATGTGCCAAACATTGGTGATACATAGAGAAAACCACATAGTCCCTGCAATGAAAGACTTAATAGTCTAGTTGGGGATACAGATGTGTAAATAAATGGTTACAGGAACTATTGAAAGTGAACAAAGTGGTATGGTTACAACAAAGGAAAGAGTAAGTTAACATTATATATTTGAACTGGGTCTTACGCAATAAATAGGAGTTTGCCCAAGGGAGGGAATGACATTTCTATAAAAATGTGTAAAAGCACAGACCATGTATGCAAGCAAAGAGGTGTGAAAGAGCATTGTGTGTTTGGTAAGCAGTGAATTCAGTACAAAATGATGTGAAGAAAGCATGGATGCCTGGAAGTGTGGGGAATAATAGGAGATAAGACGAGTGGTTGAAAGGCTGTGAAGAGGCTTAAATCCTAGTTTCAGTTAGGATGAATTGTAATTCTATATAATTCTGTTATATTTAAGTGCATATAACAGAATACCTCCTGCAGTGGCTTAACCAAACAGGATTTTATTTTCATCACATAAAATGTTCAGAAATAGAAAGCCCAGGGTGGTACAATAAGCCTTCAGGGTAATCAGAACCCAGAGCTCCTGGTATATTTAAAGTCTACCATTATAAGTTTGTCAGTTTAATCCATATGCTTCTTGCTTCATAGTTAGAAGATGCTCACTTCATCTTTAGCTTTGCATTCTAGAAAGGGATAGCACTTTTATCAAGAGAGCACAGATGTTCTCAGAAAACCCTTAAAAACTACTTCTAGGCTATGGCACATGGTCTTTTCTAGCTGCAAGGGAATCTGGGAAGATAATTTATATTAGCTGAGTACATAACTGCCTTGAACAAAATTAGAGCAGAATGGATACTGGGTATGCAACTAGTAATATCTGCCATAGCTAGGCCAAGCAAGCCTGGGTTTTGTCTTCATGATAGTAAGGAGTCTATGTTAAAGGGAATAAATAAAATACATGCAGATATTTTAGGAAAATTAGTTTGGTATTGATATGTGAGTTTTATTGTACAGAGAGTCTCAAAAACCAATTATAGTACAGTTATCTTGGTGTGAATGAAAACTAAAAGTATGTAAAAAGCAAAATGGATATTAGACACTTTGTAAAGAATCAGTACCTGATAATATTGAATATATAGATTGAAGAAATCGGAAGGGTCAAAGTACTCAGGATGTCTTACAGTTAATCTTTTACAGTCATATAATGAGTAGTATTTTAGCATCTACTAAATACAGTAACTGCAGTCCTGAAAATCAGAGGAGGGTGGTGGGTACCCAGCTTTAAGAGTAAGTTAGAAAGGTCACTTCTGTGTAAATTATGCTCGAGCGACAACCAAGCAGTGTCATGCTACAAAGCAGTTGAAAAGGCAGGATTGGTGAGATTACCAGTTTGGGACTTTTCTATTAGTAGTGGCAAATTCAGTCTCAATAGGAAAATACGTGTAAGAGCCAAAAACCAAGGGACTAATCCATGGGAAATATCTATATTCAAGGTTGGGAAGGCATAGAAGAAAGCCGACAATGAAAATAAAGATTAGTCAAAAAAATTGGAGAACCAAGAAGACCATATTAACTGTACTTCTTACAGTTTGACCATTTGTGTGAGTTTCCCAGGGCTGCTGCAACAAGGTACCACAAACTGAGTGGTTTAAAACAACAGAAATTTATTCTCTCACAGATCAGCAGGCCAAAAGTCTGAAATACAGGTGTTATTTCAGCTCCCTTTGAAGGTTGTAGGGAGGAATCCTTGCTTCTTTTTTTTCTTTTTTTTGAGTTGGAATCTCACTCTGTCGCCCAGACTGGGCTCTGGCGATCCTTCCGCCTCAGCCTTCCAAGTAGCTGGAACTACAGGCTCGTACTACCACGCCCGGCTGATTTTTGATTTATTGTAGAGATGAGTTCTCGTCAAGTTGCCTGGGCACGTCTCGAACCTGCGGGCTCAGGCAATCCACTCACCTCAGCCTCCCAAAGCGCTGGGATTACAGGTTGAGCCACCGAGCCCGGCTGACCCTATTTTCAAATAAAGCCACATTGGTAGCAGAGGTTAAAACATATCTTGGCTGGGCTCGGTGGCTCAGCCTGTAATCCCAGGACTTTGGGAGGCCGAGGTGAGTGGATTGCCTGAGCCCGCGGGTTCAAGATCTGCCTGGGCAACTTGATGAGACCTCATCTCTACAATAAATAAAAAATTAGGCGGGTGTGGTAGCGTCTGTAGTTCCAGCTACTTGGAAGGCTGAGGCGAAAGGATCACCGGAGCCCAGCAGGTCAAGACTGCAGTGGCCAGGAGCGGCCACTGCGCTCCAGTCTGAGTGACAGAGTGAGATTCCAACTCAAAAATAAAAATAAAACATTATATCTCTTTGGGAGACACAGTTTTACTCACAGCACCCTCTGAAATTCATATTCCTGAGTTTGGGTGAAGATACTAAGTGAACACACATACAGTGAAATATTTCACTGTATAAGAGCAAGGGAATCCTTGCTCTTTTTTCATATGATTGAGTTTTTGTTAAATTAGCAGTCTTTAATCTTGAAGATACCTTGGTACCTTCTGAATCATGAGCTGCTCAATAAACAGTTACTAATTGTACCGTTTGCCTTAGAAAGTAGAAGCCCAAATGTTAATGTAACTAAATTATTTTGCTAACTAGGCATGTGAAATAGTCATCTTTTACCACTGTCAGATACATATAATCACTTCAGATTTTGCCTTTATGATCTCATTAACATGATTATATAGAGAAGCTATGAACATAAGTAAAACAAAACTTTCAGTTATATAAGGAAAACTGATTACCTACATATTCTTATAAATATAGTTTCTAGCCTACATATTCTTATAAATATAATTTCTAGCCGGGCTCGGTGGCTCAGCCTGTAATCCTATGCCTTTGGGAAGCTGAGGTGAGTGGATTGCTTGAGACCGCGGGTTTGAGACCCGCCTGGGCAACTTGGTGAGACCTCATCTCTACAATAAATAAAAAATTAGCCGGGTGTGGTAACGCGCACCTGTAGTTACAGTTACTTGGAAGGCTGAGGCGGAAGGATCACCGGAGCCCAGCAGGTCGAGGCTGCGGTGGCCGGGAGCAGCCACTGCACTCCAGTCTGGGTGACAGAGTGAGACTCCAACTCAAAAAAAAAAAAAAACAAAAAAAAAACGTATCGTTTCTGTTATACAGTGGACATGGAATAACTGACCAGATGACCAGAGTATCATATAATCCAAATGTTTTTTTTTTCCTTGCCCCTAGTGCATATGTACTAGTCATTCTCAACAAAACTGTCTTAACTCCAAATTGATATACTAAAACAAAGCCATACAGAAAAAAAACAATAAATTCCTTGGGGTACTGAAGACAGCCAGTAAATGTGGGGGAGGGGCTGTGTTTGGTTGCTCACACCTGTTATCCTAGCACTTTAAGAAAGCCAAGGCTTGAGCCCAGGAATTTGAGACCATCCTGGGCAACATAGCAAGACTTCATCTCTACAAAAAATTAAAAAATTAAATATTAGCCAAGCGTGGAGGCACGGGGAGTCCCAGCTACTCGAGAAGCTAAGGCAAGGGATCACTCTGAGCCTAGGAGATGGAGGTTGCAATGAGCCAAGATCTCACCTCTGTACTTCAGTCGGGATGACAGAGTGAGACCTCAACTTAAAAAATAAAAAATAAATAAATGTGGGAGGGAGAAAAGGAAGATGTGAC
Source organism: Cephalopachus bancanus (assembly GCA_027257055.1). Classification (NCBI taxonomy): domain Eukaryota; kingdom Metazoa; phylum Chordata; class Mammalia; order Primates; family Tarsiidae; genus Cephalopachus; species Cephalopachus bancanus. The sequence continues at coordinate 190,081 of JAPVLO010000999.1, read as the reverse complement.
TGGTGCTCTTTCCCCCAATGTTTCATAAGAATGCTTCTGTAAAAGTACTTAATTTTACTTGTTCATTAAAGAAGGTATCTAAGAGGTAGCTTGCCTTTCTAGGAACTGACAATATATTGTTTAATATATTTATTATTAAGAAATTTTAAAATAATGATTATCTATGAAATTAATTCAAATGGAATTTTTTACCTGTTATTTTGAAAGGTGGTAAAATTCAACATCCTCGACTTGGGGCCAATAGAAGCAATAAATGAAACAAATTTAAAGGAGAAAAGAGACTGGTGAGTTTAGGTTGAGTCTTGTTACTTAAAAAGGTGACTCGTATTCCCCCACTAGCCTTACCCCCACCCCTAGATAAATACTCTGTATATTCGCCACCCCTAGATAAATACTCTGTATATTCGCTTATTCTAGATATTTTATATAAATGGGATTATGCAAGATCCATTTTATTCTGTCTTCTGCTTTCATCATGTTTTCACAAGTTCAGCCATGTCATGCCTTGTAAAGTTTTGAAGTGGTTTTGCCAGTCAGATCTGAACTTGACCTTCACGACTGATTCAGATGGACTAATCAGGCCTTTGTCCATTCTCTCATTATGACTTATTTCTCATGTAGCCATGCATCAATACACTAGGCAGGCAGACAGATCATAGGAAACAGATGTTAGAAGGCTAGAAAACAATTTCATCAAGAAGCAACACCATCTGATCGAATAACCAAAATATTACCAAACACAAACAGTGAAGAACTTCACTGAAATATTTGGGTTTAATTCAGCACAAATTTACCTCCCAGCCAAAGGCAGGTGGCACCTCAAAAGGCATTTTATATTTTTATTTTTTATTTATGAGTCGGACTCTCACTCTGTCACCCAGGCTGGAGTGCAGTGGTACAGCCACCAGTCTTTATCTGATAGGTCCAGGTGATCCTTCCACCTCAGCCTTCCAAGTAACTGGAACCTCAGGCACATGCCACCACACCGTTACTTTTTTATTTATTTTAGAGACAAGGTCTTGCTGAATTGGAGTCTCACTCTGTCGCCCAGACTGGAGTGCAGTGGCTGCTCCCAGCCACTGCAGCCTCGACCTGCTGGGCTCCAGCGATCCTCCCACCTCAGCCTTCCAAGTAGCTGAAACTACAGGCGTGCGCTACCATTCCCGGCTAATTTTTTTGATTTATTATAGAGATGAGGTCTCGCCAAGTTGCCCAGGCGGATCTCGAACCCGCGGGTTCAGGCAATCAACTCACCTCAACCTCCTAAGGTGCAGGATTACAGGCTGAGCTACCGAGCCCAGCTTAGAGCTGCATTCTTACTGAAAATTCCAGGACAAAGCAACAAGGACTTTAGCTGAATCTCAGTGGGATCATTTCAGTGCCCTGATAGCCAAAGACTGCCTATAATTCAACATGTTGCATTATTGCTCATTTGCGGCAAGGGAGAGCACACACCATGGGGTTTTAAGGGTTTCTCAGTAAGATGTTAGAAAGAACTTAGCAGCATTTGGACTTGTGTTAGGTGATTTTAGGGAGGATTCAAGCCAGTGGGATTTACTCAAGACTGGTGATATCAGAAAGTAGGGATAATTCTGTGATTCCGTACTTAATAAATATTAGCTAAGAATGCGATCTAAAGTGAACCTGCAGAAGCAGTGACTCATTAGCTTGAGATGGTTGGTATTTTTGTGATTGCACAGTGACTTTGCTTTTGTCTGTGCTTAAAAAATATTTTTTTCGACCGGGCTCAGCCTGTGATCCCGCACTTTGGGAGGCTGAAGTGAGTGAATTGCCTGAGCCCGCGAATTCGAGACCCACCTGGGCAACTTGGTGAGACCTCATCTCTACAGTAAATAAAAAAAAAATTAGCCGGGCATGGGAGCGTGCGCTTGTAGTTCTGGCTGCTTGAAAGACTGAGGCGGAAGGATCGCTGGAGCCCAGCAAGTTGAGGCTGCAGTGGCTGGGAGCAGCCACTGTACTCCAGTCTAGATGACAGAGTGAGACTCCAACTCAAATAAAATAAAATAAAATAACAAAAAGAATTTTTTTCTTTTGAGGCAGGGGTCTTACTCTGTCACCCAGTCTGAAGGGCAGTGGCATAATCACAGGTTACCACCATAACCTCTACCTTCTGGGCTCAGGTGATCCTCCCAACTCAGCCTCCTGAGAAGCTGGGACAGCGTGCCACTATGCCTGGCTAGTTTTTTTAGTTTGGTGGAGTTGAGGTCTCACAATGTTGCCTAGATTGGTCTCAAAACTCCTGGACTCAAGCAGTCTTTTTGCCTCATCCTCCCAAAGTGCTAGAATTACAGATGGGAGCTACCATGTCCAGCCACAAAAGTATTTTTTGTCTCACTTTAATAAAGGTTGCATAGTGACTTGGTCTCATGTTGGTGTTCTGTGAAACTATTTATGTCCAGCAGGAGAACACTGACCTAGCTGTAAGTGCCAGACCTCACTCCTAAGATGCTAGGGCATGCTTTCTTTTTTTCAAAATCGCTGTCACCCAAGCTGAAGTGCAGTGACACAATCATGGCTTATGCAGCCTGGACCTCCTGGGATCAGGCAACCCTCCTACCTCAGCTTCCTAAGTATTTGGGACTTCAGGCACATGCCACCATGCCTGGATAATTTTTTTTTTTTTTTAATGTAGAGATAATGCCTTGCTGTATTGCCTAGGTTCGTCTTGAACTCCTGGGCTCAAACAATTCACTCACCTTGGCCTACAAAAGTGCTGGGATCATAGGCATGAGCCATCATACCCTGCCTAGATGACATTTTAGAATGTAGATATGGATTTGTTTTAAGAAAGACCTTCTGGTAGATGTATCTTGTACTGTATTTTAGTTCTTTTTTACTAACTTTTTTTTTTGAGTTGGAGTCTCTGTCGTCCAGACTGGAGTGCAGTAGCTGCTCCCGGCCACTGCAGCCTCGACCTGCTGGGCTCCGGCGATCCTTCCACCTCAGCCTTCCAGGTAGCTGGAATTACAGGCGCGCGCTACCATGCCCGGCTAATTTTTTTTTTGATTATTGTAGAGATGAGGTCTCACCTGCCCAGACGGGTCTCGAACCTGCGAGCTCAGGCAATCCACTCACCTCAGCCTCCCAAAGGCGCAGGATTACAGGCTGAGCCACCGAGCCCGGCTTCTTTTTTACTAACTTTTAAGCAAACATTTGATGATACAAGAATTAAAGACAGTGTGATTTTTATTTTCACTTCACCAAGACTCCACTCCCTCCTACAATAGTATGGCGTGCCTGATGGTTAGAAGCAGATGTCAGATCAGTCTTTCTGGGCTGCCCTTATCACATTTCCATATGTTTTTTGCAAGCCTTTGCCTATAAGATTTAATGTTATCTGCACTCTAAATAAGTTCAGAATACTATAAAGTAGATTTTTCTGTCTGTGGTGACCAGGTTTAAATATTGGGATTTTTATCCAATTTTTAATCCTAGGACAGATGAATGTTACTGTTTGGTTCCCTTTTTTTATAAGGAAAAAAATAAGAATAGGAAGATGTTAATAAGTGAATTGTTTTTTCTTAAACAAGATGCAGTATTGTCTGGTTTTCCTTCCTACATCTGGATTTAAAACAAGTCAGAAACCAGGCTCGGTGGCTCAGCCTGTAATCCCGTGCCTTTGGGAGGCTCAGGTGAGTGGATTGCCTGAGCCCACGGGTTCAAGACCCGCCTGGACAGCGAGACCTCATCTCTACAATAAATCAAAAAATCAGCCGGGTGTGGTAGCGCATGCCTGTAATTCTGGCTACTCGGAAGGCTGAGGCGGAAGGATCGCCGGAGCCCAGCAGGTCGAGGCTGTGGTGACCGGGAGCAGCTACTGCACTCCAGTCTGGGTGACAGAGTGAGACTCCAACTCAAAAAAAAAAAAAAAAGTCAGAAGGATCATGCATAAGTTTGATAAATAGATATGGGGGAAGCATAAATGTCATTTGATAGTAAGGGAAAGGGAAAAAAGGCATGCACCAAAATTCTGAACACCAGTAGAGGTGGGATGGGGAGGCCAGGAACAATGGGGTGCAGTTGGGAATGAATGTGAACACACAGTTCTGCCTACTTTCAAAAGGCTCTGAGTTATATCAGTGTGTTAGAACACAGTGTAATAATTGGTGTTTTTTATGGTTCTCATGAGTCATCAGGAAACAAAAAAATACATTCTACTTAGCATTCTTTATTTAAGAAGTCAAGGCAAAATGTAACCCCGTCACATATTTTTCACTACAGATGTTTAAGTTTGGATGCCTTAAAAGGGATTTGGTTATGTACCTAATCCTGAGTTGTACCCCACATCTTCAAAATAATTTTTTTTTTTTTTTGAGTTGGAGTCTTACTCTATCGCCCAGACTGGAGTGCAGCGACAGCTCCCGGCCACCGCAGCCTTGACCTGCTGGGCTCCGGTGATCCTTCTGACTCAGCCTTCCAAGTAGCTGGAACTACAGGCACCTGCTACCACGCCCAGCTGATTTTTTGATTTATGTGTAGAGATGAGGTCTCGCCAGGTTGGCCAGGCGAGTCTCGAACCCGCGGGCTCCGGCAATCCACTCACCTCAGCCTCCCAAAGCACGGGATTACAGGCTGAGCCACTGAGCCCAGCTAAAATAATTATTTTAATAAAAGGAAAAAAGAGGCAGGATTTGGTTAGTTTTTGAAAACTTTATACTTAAGTGGAATATGTACTATGTACTTGTTTCCTAGTGTTACCTAATTCAAGTGTTCTAAAGGGGAAAACAAGTATTGAAGTTTAAATTTTCATCAGGAAGAAATTTCATCCTCTGTGTTTATTAACATTTATTAAACGTTCACATGTATATGGTATACAAACTTTTACAGTTAGTGGATCTTAACGTATTTCAATGTTGTAACCAAAAGTTTGTTTACTGTTAAGGAGCTGAAAATTTCAGAGGCTCAGATTTATTCATTTGGTGTAACATAGCTTATTTGCATACGGTAAAAAAATTGGCAAAGTTGATTGCCTAATAAAAACAGGATAGGTTGTTTGGATAAACTGTCCCACTCCAAACAACAAATTTTAGTTTTAGGGTTTTTTTTTTTAGATTAGAAAATGTAGTTTATTTAAAAAGTAAATTAGCTAGAGAGTGATAAAGAAAGAAGATATTCACTTCCCTAAGGGCCAAAGCCAAGAACCATGGTGACAGTCATAGCTCAAAGAGCACATGACCACACCAGAGTCTAGTGGTAATGACAGTGGCCTGGCAGTGGCAGCAATGGCCTGGCAATGGCGAAAATTCTAGTTTTTTAAAAATTTACCCTAGAAGTATTTGAAAAGCTGAAAGATGCAAGGAACTGCTACATTAAATTTGGGAGGAAAGCCTGGCCACAAGGGGTAAGTAGATTATCAGAGCACTAAAACCAGTTTTGCCTTTAAGACATTTGCCAAGACACAAATGGGTTTTGGTTCATCAACTCATGAGCAAGGGGAATGGAAGTCAAGGCCCAGAGCATGTGAAGATTATGAAGACTTAGAGAAGTTGCTCTACACATTGAATGGGGACTCCAAAAGACTGTGCTACTGGGAACTAAACCTGCTTTCCATCCTCCAAACTCCAGGGGACTGTAAAAAAGCTGCTTTGGCAGTGGGCAGACTGAAAAAGGGAAGAAAACACATCCCTGAGAAGATGTGGTCACCCACTAGCTTACTTGCAGATTGACTTCCTGGTTATACCTAGGGTGGTTAGGCCAAGGAATCTCAAACAATGAATTTGGTTTAGGTAATGCTGTCCAGGAACCTAGCAGAAGCAAACATAACAGCTCTTTGGAATCTCACCAAATCAGTTCTCTACAAATAACTCAAGGGCAATAACCACTGTCAGAAGTAACCGAGACTCACAAGAAAACAAGGCAGAGAGCAAGAACTGATGGGGAAAAAAAACTTTTTTTAAGCAGCAGAAATAAATTGGCGTCACCAATTAGCATAATTTTCAGACTCAAATAAAAATGCTTATTTAACAGAATAAACAACCTTGAACGATAACAGAAAAGAGTTAAAATCTCCAAGAGCTTTTTGGCAGTAGATTGGATTTAGCAGAGAGAAAACTGGGAAATCAGAAGATAAATGAGAAAAAAATCACTTCAATGCTACACAGGGACACAGTGGTGGAGACTACAGTAGAGAACAGAAAGGTGTGAAAGATTAAAATGTAGGTTTGATGGAAGTCCTAAAAGAAGAAAAAAATGACTGAGAACTTTCCAGACTTAATGAAAGACACCAGTTCACTAGAGTCTAGTAAATCTCAAACAAGAATAATAAAAATAAGCCGGGCTCAGTGGCTCAGCCTGTAATCCCGCGTATTGCGAGGCTGAGGTGAGTAGATTGCCTGAGCCCACAGGTTCGAGTCCCTCCCGGGCAACTTGTCGAGACCTCATCTCTACAATAAACCAAAAAAATTCGCCGGGCGTGGTAGTGCGTGCCTGTAGTTCCAGCTACTCAGAAGGCTGAGGCGGAAGGATCGCCGGAGCCCCGGCCACCGCAGCCTCGACCCACTGGGCTCTGGCGATCCTTCCGCCTCAGCCTTCTGAGTAGCCGGAATTGCAGGTGGGTGCTACCCGCCCGGCTGATTTTTTGATTTTTTTGTAGAGATGAAGTCTCGCCTGCCCAGGCGGGTCTCGAACCCGCGGGCTCAGGCAATGCACTCACCTCAGCCTCCCAAAGGCGTGGGATTACAGGCTGAGCCACCAAGCCCGGCTGAAATAAAGATATTTTCAAACAAAAAGAATTAAGCAGCAAATCACTAAAGTTTGTCTTAAGGATGGATTTAAGGCAGAAGTAAAGTGAGCACAGATGGGAAGTTTCGTATACAATGAGTGAAGAGCAGAGGAAAATAAATACATGAACATGTATATGTAATAATGTTTGTGGGGCTTAATGAGAACAAAGAAAATATAATTGTAAGTTGCAAGATGAGAGTGGATGGGAAATGAAGTTAAAGTTTCTAAGGTCTTTGCATTATCCAGGAAGAAGTAAAGATAGACTTTGAAAAGTATATTTCTAACTTATTTTCTTTTTTGAGTTGGAGTCTCACTCTGTCACCCAGACTGGAGTGCAGTGGCCGCTCCCGGCCACTGCAGCCTCGACCTGCTGGGCTCCGGCGATCCTTCCGCCTCAGCCTTCCAAGTAGCCAGAATTATAAGCATGCGCTACCACGCCTGGCTGATTTTTTTTTGTTTGTTTTTGAGTCGGAGTCTCACTCTGTTGCCCAGACTGGAGTGCAGTGGCCGCTCCCGGCCACCGCAGCCTCAACCTGCTGGGCTCCGGTGATCCTTCCGCCTCAGCCTTCCGAGTAGCCGGAATTACAGGCATGCGCTACCACGCCCGGCTGATTTTTTGATTTATTGTAGAGATGAGGTCTCGCTGCCCAGGCGGGTCTCGAACCCGCGGGCTCAGGCAATCCACTCACCTCAGCCTCCCAAAGGCGCGGGGTTACAGGCTGAGCCACCGAGTCCGGCTCTAATTTCTGAAGTAACCAATAAAAAAAGAGTAGGAAAATATTATATAATTTTCATACTAATAGGAGTAAAATGGAATGTTTATTACCACTTGTATTGAACAAGCTGATTCTGAAATGTATAAATGTATATAGAAATGCAAAATCAAAGAATAGAATGTTCAGAAAGCAAGTGAACAAGGTCAGAGAAAGTTCTCTACTTGATTGCAAGGTTTATTAGGAAGCTATGGTAATAGATTGACATTAATGAAGGAGAAATAAGCAAATGGAACTAATAGGGAACCTGGAAACAGATCCATGCACTTATTTATGTATAACTGATATATGACAAGTGGCACGGCAGAGAAGAAAAGACAGACCTTTCAGTACATGTATTCTGTCACAAAATCACTGCAGGTGGATTAAACAAAAGGCAAAATAGATATTTCATAAGATAATATGAGATAGGGAAAGATTTTTTAAAACGACCAAAATCATAGCAATAGAGAAAAAAATTAATAAATTTACTTAAATTAAAATTTAAAACTTTTGGTTATCAAAAGAAGCCATTAAAAGAGTAAAGAGACAGGCCATGGAAGGGGAAAGATATTTGTAATACATTAAATCACTGGCAAAGGGCTTGTATTCAGAGTACAAAAAGAACTCATAAAAAAAAGATAACAAGATTTGAACAAATAAAGGGAAGTTGAGTAAATACACTAAAATATATTTACCCTGATACAAGGGAAATGAAATTCATACCACAATGAAATATTGTTACACACCCACCAGATTGGTAATAATTTAAAAATCCAACAGTACCAAGTATTATTGAGGATATGGAGCAACAACTCTAATACACTGCTTAATACAATCTAGATTAAAATTTAAAATTTAGTAGGAAAAGAATTTAACATTTTCTAATAAGCTGAAAGATACACATCATATTCAGTGACTGTGCAAATCCATTATTGAGTATACCATGGAGAAAAACACACTTATGTGCATTGAGGATATTCACAGCAACATTGTTCTTAATGGCCAGAAAACTGTTCATCAAGAATAAAATGGATAGATTATGAATATTATACAACACTAAAAATAAACTTCAGTTATATTTAACAACTAGGGTGGGTCCACAATGTTGAAGGAAAGACACAAGAATACATATAGTATGACTCACTTTATGTACATCTTACGTTCAGACAGCACTAAACTGCATTGTTTATGGCAAGGGTTGATAAACTTAAAGGCCACGTAGTAAATATTTAAGACTAAACTGCCACCTGGTCTCTGTTGCAACTATAGCTACTCAACTTTGCCTCTGTAGTGCAAAAGCAGCCCTCAGCCAGTGAAGACTTTTCCAACAAGAACCACACCCTAGTTTATGGGTACATGTATTTGAGGTAAAATTACTTTTAAAAGGAAGGGGATGAGGGGAATGAAATGATAACCACAAGAGATAGGGTTTTGGAGAAAGGAAGGGTCTATGATCAGAGAAGTGTGAATAGGGAGTTTTAGGATGCTGACAGTGTTCTTGTGTGGTTTGTATATAGAGGTTGCCCAGGTGTTCTTTATCTTTTAAAGTCTATGTAATGTTGTACCATAAGTTGTTTGTGACAATAAAATAAATAATAAAAGACAAAAAAGCGTCAGTGCTTCCTTAAATGATGGTTAATTATTATTTAATTTTATATGGATTTTTGTTTAGTTTGCATTTGAATTGTTCTGCTTGCTTTCTGAAATTTGTGTCAAATATTTCTAAAGTAACTTAAATAGTAATATAAGGATATTGTCTTACATATTTGTTTTTAAGTCACATAAACATTTAATTAAAATAAAAACAAGATATAGAACACTACTACTTTTGATTACTAATTCAGGATATGAACATTAGGTTTATGTATTACAGGCTTGAATATGTAGTTTGCAGACATGGCCTGTTCACACCCAAGTATTGACAGCTGTTCTCTTTTTTCTTTTGTTGACAGGCTCAGTAGATGAAGGCGTTACCGAGGGGTTACCTACACTTCAAAGCACGTCTAGCACTAATGCTCATGCAGATGATGATGATCGGTTAGTATTAACATAGTTGGTGGTTACCTTGGAAGGGCTGTGCTTACAACTTTAAATTCAAGCATTTTATCTTGGAATTATATAAGGAGTTTAATGGGGGTCTCACTTTAGTATACTTTTCGGAGTTACGAGGTAGCATCAACACATAAATTAGAGCATCTGTACAAGAGTTTTTTGGCATTTCAAACTACCTAAGCCTGGCTCGGTGGCTTAGCCTGGAATCCCGGGCTTTGGGAGGCTGAGGTGAGTGGATTGCCTGAGCTTGTGGGTTTGAGACCCACCTGGGCAACTTGGTGAGACCTCATCTCTACAATAAAATAAAAAAATCAGCTGGGCATGGTAGCGCGTGTCTGTAATTCTGGCTACTTGGAAGGCTGAGACGGAAGGATCGCCGGAGCCCAGCAGGTCGAGGCTGCAGTAGCCTAGAGTGGCCACTGCACTCCAGTCTGGGCGACAGAGTGAGACTCCAACTCAGAAAAAATAAAAATAAAAAAAAAACTACCTAGTCTCGTTGCTTTAAATAGTATCTATATCAGGTGTTAAACTGTGGGTTACAGGCCAATTCCAGTTTACCACCTTAATTTGTAAACCAAGTAGTATTGGAACACAGCCACGCTCATTTGTTTATATATTGTTTGTGAATGGCAGAGTATAGTGGTTGAAACAGACTGTATGGCATGCAAAGCCAAAATATTTACTATCTGGCCCACTACAAAAAAAGTTTGCCAGCCAGGTACAGTAGCTCACACCCATAATCCAAGCACTTTGGAAGGCTGAGGCAAGAGGATTGTTTGGGAGTTTGAGAACAGCCTGAGCAACATAGTGAGACCTTGTCTCTACAAAAAAATAAAAAAACTAGCCAGGCATGGTGGCCCCCACCGATAGTCCCAGCTACTTGGAGGGCTGAGGCGGGAGGATCGCCAGAGCCCAGGTGGTCCAGGCTGTGATGAGCCATAATCATGCCACTGCACTCCAGTCTGAGTGACAGATTGTAAACCCAACCAAAAAAACAAAAAAATTTTTTTTTGCCAAAATTTGATCTGTGTACCCTAATTCTCAAGTCATCGTCAAAATTAACCCTTCCAACTTGATATTTTCACATAAGTGAATTAAGGGAATTTCACATTTAACAAGGCCAAGACAGAATTTTTGATGTTTAACTTTCTACCTGAATTCTCCTTTAACCTTTCTCCCAGTTCATTATGTGATGAGTTAGCATCAACACATAAATTCCTTTAATTTCTCAAGCAAAATCTCTGAGAATTATTCTTAAATCTTTTTTTTCCCGTACCACTCCCATTCTCCCTCCTCCTATTTAATCCCTAAGCAAGTCCTGTCAAGTTTACCTACACAATGTATTCCTGTTGTACTGCAGTACCCTTGTCTATGATACCAAATTCTTTTGCCTTGACTGTTGTCAGAGCCTTCATACTGGCCTTTGATTTTATTCTTTCCCTATTCCAAACAATTTTTCATGCACCAGCCAAAATTAACTCTTTTTTTAAATCAGAGTATATCCTTGTCTTAAGCTATAGATTCTTAACATTCTCCATTCATACCTAATAAAATCTATATTATAGATAAGACTTCTGTCTAACTTCCTTCAGACCATTTTCTTTCTTGTATACTACAGTAGAGTCATTTAAACCTTCTTTCAGATCCTGGAATACTTCATATTTGTTCCTGCTTTTGGGCCATTCTGGCACTTTAGAACCTTTATTGGAAATGCTTTCTCCCCTGATTTCACATTATTGCCTCTCTCTGGACCTTCAGATTTACTGTCCCCGTGTCAGTTCCTAAGTCTTTTCTGACCACCAGTGTAAAGCAGCACCAAATCACTATTGAATCCTCCTATTTTAATTTTAAGTATTAATCAGGTTGTTTGTTCTATATTAGGCACTTTGCTGAGTGGTGGGGATATAGAGATGAAATGTATGGTCCTTTCCCTCAAGAATCTCTGTCAAGCCGGGCTCGGTGGCTCAGCCTGTAATCCGCACCTTCAGGAGGCTGAGGTGAGTGGATTGCCTGAGCCCGTGGGTTCGAGACCCGCCTGGGCAGGCGAGACCTCATCTCTACAATAAATAAAAAAATTAGCCAGGCGTGGTAGCGCGCGCCTGTAATTCCGGCTACTCAGAAGGCTGAGGCGGAAGGACCACTGGAGCCCCGCAAGTCGAGGCCGCGGTGGCCGGGAGCGGCCACTGCACTCCAGTCTGGGCGACAGAGTAAGACTCCAACTCAAAAAAAAAAAAAAAAAAAAGGAATCCCTGTCAATTTGGGCGGAGGGAGAGGGATTATGGATAAACAAGTAAACACATAATCATAATTATCTGCAGCGTTCTGTTGCTCTGCATAGGAGAGTGCCTACTTAAGCCTCTGATAAATCAAGGCTTCCAGGAGGAGGATGTGACTTAGCTACATTTCATAAAATGAGTTGGCATTTGATACAGGTTATGTTTATGGAGTATGGCGAGAAATCAGGCTCGAAAGGTACATAAATCTCAGATCATGAGAAGTCTTGTATGCCTTGCAAAGGGGTTTAGACTTTATTCTGAAGATAATAGCCATTGCAGGATTTTAGACGGGGGACTGATTTAATCAGAGACAACAGTGAGAAGGATGGATTAGCATGGTGTGGAGGGAGAGAGTTATTAGTTCAGGTGGGTGTTGAAGGGGACCTAAATTAAAGCAGTTGTTGGAAGGAACAGATGAGCGAGATTATGGGGTGTACAATAGTTTATGATGTGTTCTTAGGTTGTATGTCCTTAAGATGCTACACATTCTGCTCAGTAACATTGTTTTTCTTTTTGTTATAAATAAATCTTGTCATCTAACAGTTAAACTGTTTTCAAAAGTATTCAGGTGTTTTATCTTTTGTTTATTTTTGACCAACAGAATATTTATTCAGCTTAAAAATCAGAGCCTGGTTGCCTTCTTTGGCCTGTTTCTTTTTTTTCTTTTTCTTTTTTTTTCCTTTTTAGACTGGAAAATGTTCAATATCCCTACCAACTCTACATTGCTCCTTCTACCAGCAGTACAGAACGACCAAGTCCAAATGGTCCAGACAGACCTTTTCAGTGTCCAACCTGTGGGGTGCGCTTTACCCGTATTCAGAACCTAAAACAGCACATGCTCATCCACTCAGGTAATGACATCTTCCCTGTGGTTGCATAAGTGACCACTCTAAAATATTTTATTTTGGTGCCCTGTTAAAATAGAAAACAGGGACTTCTGGGCTTAAAAACAAAACTCTAGGAAGTCAAAGGAAAACAGTAACTAAAGTTTATTGCTGAAATGGTACGGTGTCAAAAAGCTATTTGCCAGAGACATTAAGTATTCTGATTAAAATAACATGAAGAGCAAAGCATGATGGCTTATGCCTGTAATCCCACTTTAGGAGGCCAACGCAGGAGGATCACTTGAGCCCAGGAGTGTGGGACCAGCCTGGGTAACATGGCAAGACCCTGTCTCTACTAAAAATAAAAATAGGCTGAGTGTGGTGACTCCAGGACTGAAGGAGGCTTAGGTGGGAGAATTGCTTGAGCCTGGGAGTTCAAGACCAGCCTGGGATACATAGTGAGACCTCTTCTCTACAAAAAAACTTTTTAAGTTAACTGGGCATGGCAGCATGTGCCTCTGTAGCCCCAGCTACTCAGGGGGGCTGAGGCAGAAGGTTTGCCTGAGCCCAGGAGGTTAAGGCTGCAGTGAGTCGTGAGTGTGCCACTGCACTCAAGCCTGGGTATCAGAATGAGACCCTCACTCAAAGCATGGTGGCACACACTATAGGTGTGCACACCTATAGCCCCAGCTGCACAGGATGTTAAAGTAGGACAATTACTTGAACCCAGGAGTTAGAGGCTACAGTAAGCTATGATCACACCATCACACTCCAGCCTGGGTGACAAAACCAAGATTCTGTAAATAAAAATAAAGAATATAAGGTGATATGGAATGTGTAATTTGTAAATAAAAAAACATTGCATATGTTGGGTATATGTATATATGTGAGAAAGAGAAGTACAAACACAGATGGTAAAGCACATAGGGTTAGAATGATATATGTGGGTGTTCTTTGCACTGTTGTTGTAACATCTCTAAGTTTGAAATTATTCCCAACTAAAAAGTATTTTTTAATTTAATATTTTTAATGTCTTCAAGGAGATCAAAGGGGAAAATATTAATATTTTCTTACTAATTTAATTTAAATTCTACAAACCTAAATTTCTGTATCCTCATGAGTCAGCTGTTTTATATCTATACGTATTTTATGTATATAATATGTAAAACTGTGTGTGTGTGTGTGTGTGTGTGTGTGTATGAGAGATTCTGGATAAATGTGTGGAAGGGATTTGAAAATTAACCACTTAGCCGGGCTCGGTGGCTCAGCCTGTAATCCCGCGCCTTTGGGAGGCTGAGGTGAGTGGATTGCCTGAGCCCGCGGGTTCGAGACCCGCCTGGGCAGCGAGACCGCATCTCTACAATAAATAAAAAAAATCAGCCGGGCATGGTAGCGCATGCCTGTAATTCCGGCTGCTCGGAAGGCTGAGGCGGAAGGATCGCCGGAGCCCAGCAGGTCGAGGCTGCGGTGGCCGAGAGTGGCCACTGCACTCCAGTCTGGGCGACAGAGTGAGACTCCAACTCAAAAAAAAAAAAAAAAAGAAAAGAAAATTAACCACTTAAAGACGACAGGATTCTTATGGGTAAAATCCTGACCTCTGATGGGTAAGATATCTTTGTTGCTGTTTAAACTCTCTCTCCCCTCGTGTGGATAGGTCTCAAAGTCCCTGTCCTAGCACCAGTTCCCCCTGACTTTGTTAAATCCACAGATTGTGCTTTGAAAGGTTTTGGAATTTTTTACCAAAACTGTGATAATGAATTTAAGGTGATTGTTAATACACTTGTAACTTACTTATTAATTTCTACCGATATTAAATACAAAAAAAAATCCAGTGTGTCAAATGATAGTCATATCATGGTCATTACATGCAGAGATATTGGAATTTTCCTTTTTTCTTCTCACGCGGAGAGTAGGTGCCAATCATTTTCACATCTTTCAATATAAACCTCTCTACTTAAATGAAATAATAAATGTTTTCAATGGGCATTTTGGTTCTGTCTGCATACTGTAGTTAAATTGTGTTTTAAGTGTAAAAGAGATGATTTGGAAGAGTATTCAAAAAGCAGCTCCAGGATACATTCCTTAGTTTGCTTCCTCAATACTCTTCCTTTTTTTAATGCACTTAGGACTTCACATAGTCTGCACTTTTCTGAGATATTGAATTAGAATGCATGTTTACTGGTAATTTTTGCCTTTTCAAATTATCTCCTGCTACAAAACTATAGTTAAGACATTTGTGAAGTTTATGACTTTCAGTTTATTTTGTTTTTAGATGATATCTTGTTTTGCTCTGTTTTATAGGAATTAAACCATTTCAGTGTGACCGCTGTGGGAAAAAGTTCACCAGGGCTTACTCGCTAAAGATGCATCGCCTAAAGCATGAAGGTAAACGCTGTTTCCGGTGCCAGATATGTAGTGCCACTTTCACTTCCTTCGGGGAATATAAGCACCACATGAGGGTTTCCCGGCACATTATCCGCAAGCCTCGGATTTACGAGTGCAAAACATGTGGCGCCATGTTCACCAACTCTGGAAATTTAATCGTGCACCTGAGGAGTCTGAACCATGAAGCGTCAGAGCTAGCAAACTACTTCCAGAGCAGGTGAGGTGCACAACGAAAACCCAACCAGGAAAACTCCTTTCTAAACTCTCTTTTCCTGCTTTTAGGGCAGCCTGCTGTGTTTTTTCATCAGGTTGCCAGCTAGTCAGTCACATTCGTTTTAAATTCCCACTGTCCATACTCTGATTTCCTTATCTGATAAAAATTTTCTGAGTCTTACGAGTATATAAAATTATAAATATTTTATAGCTGTTATTTAAAATATTTCTCTATAGAAGTAGACTACTTATCCACTTGATTTTTTTTTTTTTTGAGGTGGTGTCTCACTCTGTCACTCAGGCTGGAGTGCAGTGGCACACTCACGGCCACCCCAGCATTGACATGCTGGGCTCCAGTGATCCTTCTGCCTCAGCCTTGCAAGCAGCCAGAACTACAGACGTGTGCTGCCACCCCTGGCTATTTTTTTTTTTTTTTAATTGTGGAGACAAGGTCTTGCCAAGTTGTCTGGGCTGGTCTCAAACCCGCGGACTCAGGCAGTCCACTCATCTCGGCCTCCCAAAGTGCTGGGATACAGGCTGAGCCACTGAGTCTGGTCCACTTGATATTTTTTTAATACAGTAAGGTTAAAGTAAATCTGTAGTGTATCTTAAATAGATCTTATTGGAAAATTTACCATATCAGATGACAGTGATATTAGATTACTTCAGACTCTGGATGTTAATAAAATTCTTGACCACTTCTCTCTTTTTAAAAATTTTAAGCTGGGCTCGGTGACTCAGCCTGTAATCCCATGCCTTTGGGAGGCTGAAGTGAGTGGATTGCCTGAGCCCACGGGTTCGAGACCCGCCTGGGCAGTGAGACCTCATCTCTACAATAAATCAAAAAATTAGCTGGGCGTGGTAGCGCGCGCCTGTAATTCCGACTACTCGGAAGGCGGAGGCAGAAGGATCGCTGGAGCCCAGTAGGTCGAGGCTGCGGTGGCCGGGAGCGGCCACTGCACTCCAGTCTGGGCAACAGAGTGAGACTCCAACTCAAAAAAAAAATTTTATATAAAGGAATATCTATTTACCAATAAGAGAAATTTCAACAGCAACTGTTATGATGGATATTATTGTTTAGATCAAATAAAATCTCTAATTGCATTCCATATAGAGCTCCATTTTTTAAAATATTGATGATCAGTATTAGTGTTACCTTTCTGATTTATAGGGCATCCAAGGAAATCAGGTTTTAGTTCTAGCTCTAACCCCTAACTGCTATTGATTGAGCATGTCCCTTTACAGGTGAGGAAGTTTGAAACTTTTAAAATACAAACTTTAATCAAGATGTTTCTGAGGCTTCCTCTAGATACAGAACTCCGTTGTCTTTTTTAATAGTTTATAAGAATTGTACTTTTATAGGAATCCTCAATTTCTCATAAAATGAAATTTTTCTAAATGTTTACATTTTTAAATTACCTTTATCTTTAAAACCTTTTTTTTTAAAAATAATACTACATGAGTTTCACTATGTTTCCCAGGCTACAGTGCAGCAGCTTAATCATGGTACATAATGACAGCCTGAACTTCAGGGTTCAAGCAATCATCCTGCCTCAGCCTTCTGAGTAGCTGGGGTTACAGGCAAGACACATGCCACCACACATGGCAAAAAACCTTACTTTTAAACAAATCACAAATTATTCCTGCATAGATTTCATTTTTCTCTTCAAATTAGACATTTATCTTGTTTACTGCAGTCATTTCTAATTCTGAATGTGTGGTTGTCATATTACTAAATCTAGGTTAAACATATCATATTAAACAGTTTGTTAAAAACTAAAATAGCCTTGCATTAACCACCCCTGTTGCCTGTATCTTCCTGTATAGGACCCTGTATCTTCCACTCCTCTTGTCTAACACCTGAACACTTTTTTAGGAAATAGAATTCTAAATTGCTTTACAGATGAGTAGATTTTAATGTTTTATTAATACTGAGTAATCAAATTATAACTGATTAAGGATATTATTTATTGACAGCCCTAGTACAATGAACTTTTTATTTATTGATAGTCCTAGTACAATGAAGTTTTTATTTTTTAATTCAGTTATTTGATAAAGATTTAAATAAAACTCCCTAAGAAAGACTTATTTCATATGTTTTTTGTGTTAACTACCAAAAAGTGCTTAAAGTAGAAAATCTTAAAAATTTGGAAAAGTGTAAAGAACTTTAAAATCTTTTCAGATTTCATCCCTTGGGGAAGAGATCCGCTGTTAAATTTTTGGTATATTTTACTGTCCATGTTTTCTGTAGAGATCCATAATTAAATACTTTTGAGGATTAAAATGTAACCAATCTCAAGGCATTCATTTTGAATCAAAGGTAATTTGTTGCTCTTGTGATATACCAAATATAATAGTAGGCTACACATAAATAATTTTTTGTATTTTTCAACTTTATATAGTAGATTTTGTATAAGGACTTAATTTCTTTTTTCTGTTTTTTGTTTTTTGGTGTTTTTTGAGTTAGAGTTTCACTCTGTCACCCAGACTAGAGTGCAGTGGCATCATTGTGGCTCACCGTAGCCTCAACTTTCTGGGCTCAGGCAGTCCTTCCACCTCAGCCTCCCAAGTAGTTGGAACTGTAAGTGCATGCCGTCATGACTGGTTAATTTACTTCTGTGTTTTGTTGGAAACAGGCCTCACTATGTTGCCCAGGCTGGTCTTGAACTTTTAGGCTGTAGTGATTCTTTCACTCGGTCTTTCAAAGTGTAGGGATTATAAGCATGAGACACCATTCCTGGCCAGGACTTAGTTTCTTAACTACCTTATATCAAGTTCTAGTAAGACAATGCTAGTTTACCCTCTGTAGCTAAGGAAAGTTTAACATTTGAGCTATTCAGATAATCTTTGCTTAAGTGAGCATGCTATGTATGTTTTGTGTATAGGAACTCCTCTACATCGAACAAGAAAGGCTGTGTAGGTGTCCAAAATTACGGTGAAAGTGATAATTGTCTGATGCATTGGTGGTAGGGAGAGTTTATAGGCTTGGCTTTTAATGGATGGTTGTTCATACTTAAGGAAGTTTGTAAATTGAAAGTTGCTGACTGAACTTCGCCGAAAAATTAGCGAAATAAAAAGTCCCAATCTTGTTTTATGAATCAAATCTTTTTATTGTTGCTTGTCTATTACTGGTTGGAAAATTAACTCCATATTT
Source organism: Cephalopachus bancanus (assembly GCA_027257055.1). Lineage (NCBI taxonomy): Eukaryota > Metazoa > Chordata > Mammalia > Primates > Tarsiidae > Cephalopachus > Cephalopachus bancanus. The sequence goes on along the minus strand of JAPVLO010000999.1, from coordinate 171,678 downwards.
CATCTTTTGCCTCTTATCTAGTGATTTCCTAGTACCGGACTACTTAAACCAGGAGCAAGAAGAGACCCTTGTTCAGTATGATCTTGGAGAACACAGTTTTGAGAGCAATTCCTCTGTTCAAATGCCTGTAATTTCACAGGTCTCCTCAACCCAGAATTGCGAAAGCACTTTTCCCTTGGGGTCTCTTGGTGGGCTGGCAGAAAAGGAGGAAGAAGTGCCAGAGCAGCCAAAGACCAATGCTTGTGCTGAGGCAACCAGAGATGACCCCCCAAAATCAGAGCTGTCTTCTATAACTATTGAGTAGTGTTGGTGTTTGGCTTCATTTTTGGTTTTTGGAAAGTGCCTGTGCTTGGTCTTGTACATTTAAATTTAATTTAATTTTTAAACAAAAAAAAAATAGGTTGGGAAAAATTTCCCTTTTTACTTTCTAAGCCCTGCACCTGATGTTTTATTTTTCGTAACTGAGAGATTGCTTCTGTAAGTACACAATAACATGATGTTGAAACATAATAGAAACTGAGACTTAAGGAGAACCAGTTGACTTAAAACATGTATCGGTTTCTTGTTCCATTGTTAGAAATAGGTAAACAACACATCCTTAGAGAAGAAATCAGATGATTATTGACGTTCCTGAGATGAAAGAGAGGGTACAAGAGAAGCAAATTACTAAACAGAATTTGACAAATTGCCTGAGTAGATATTCACTGGTATATGCAGGACGTTGTACAATATTTTGTAAAGCCTGTTGTTTGGGGAGGTATTTATGCTAAGCTTTCTTAAAATTATTAGAGTAAATACTTCTGAAATTCAGTATACTCTTTTTTTAAGCTTTTGTCATTTCTATTATGATTTTTCATGGTAAAAATTTGGTATTGAGTTAGGCATTACCTGAACCTTTATAGTATCACTCCAAAGGTAAAGAACCATAATTGAGAACAGTTAAGCTGTGGATTAAATGACCAGGAGTGAAGAAAAGTATGTAAATCCCAGCTTCATAGGAACTCTTTTAATACTGTTTTTCTTACTAAAATTGATGTTTACCTGGCCTTTGAATGTTAATGCCTGACTAATTAGGTAATTACCCAAATCAGTTTTCTCCTTGTCCCATCAGCAATGCTGGGGGTGCCCCCAAAAAATGTATACACTTTTTTTTTTTGAGTCAGAGTCTTTATCGTCCAGGCTGGAATGCAGTGAGTGGCACACTCACGGCCACCACTGCCTCAACCTACTGGACTTAGGTGATCCTTCTGCCTCAGCCTTCCAGTTAGCTGAAACTACAGGCGTACACCACCATGCCCACCTAATTTTTTTTTTCTTAACTGTAGAGGTGAGTCCGCACCAAGTTGTCCAGGTTGGTCTCGAACCCCTAAGCTCAGGCAGTTCTCTCACCTCTGCCTCCTAAAATGTTGGGATTACAGACATGAGCCACTGCTCCTGGCCTGTATACACATTTTAAGCAATGTTATCTATGTATTACTTTTAGTTTGCGTTAAAAGTGTCTAGATGCTGATGGTAACCACTACTGATGGTAACCACTTTGAGCATCTCTTGTAATTGTAGAAGTCAAACATGACTTGTATTTCATCTTTTGTTACTGGTATATATTGAGTATTAAAATTGTAATACAGTTTTTTTTTCCTTTCTTAAAATGTGTATACATTTTTTGGGCCACCTTCTCTTCTATTGCGTATACTGGTGTGCTACCATATAAAGGAAAAATATTGGAGATGCTGTATTTACACAATAATGTAAAAGCAATAATGTAAAAGATGAGAAGAGGCTGTAAAACAATCATCCGTGACCATAAATCTGTGGGAGAAGAAATAAAACTTTTAAGACTAATGAAAAACTAAAAACCTTAAATTAATGAATATTACCTTTCTTCTGCTAAAAATATGAAACTTCTGGTTTATAGTTGAAATTTATATGATGTTCTAGACAGGTATACGTTTTATCTGATGCCATTAAAGCATCCCTCACCTTGATCCCAAATATTCATGAGTCCGTAAATAATGAACTTTTGATTAACTTTCTGTGTAGATACCCAAACAATTATCAAAACACAAGATCTGATTGGGTGCTAGTCCTCACTAAAGTATTTTTTAGTTTATGGCAGTTGAATTATTTCATTTTTTAAAATTGGCTAATCCTTTCTATCTGTACCCATTTTCTGCTGCCCTTAATTTATTTTCAACTCTACCTTTATTTGTGAATCTGTTTTTTATCCATTTTCTCCCAAACATAGATGTGTGTTACCTTCAGGTAAATCAGCATATACAGGTAATGATGGGCTTCCACCATTTATGCTGCTTTACTGATAGGATTGAATTACATTCTGCAACAGACTGTGTTACTGATAACGGTACTGCTGTGTCTCAACTGGAAAGGTCAGGAATTTTTATTTTTAATGTCACATTATAGTCTTTGAAAACTGTTATTCCTACCGGTAGAAAAATCTCAAAATGCAAAAACTGTTTACAGATTTATTGGTTTAAAGTGTTTTTACAGAAAACCAAATACTGCAAGTTTTAAACATTGGGCATATCTGGGCATTAAGATGGGAACATCAGACACTGGTGACTCCAAAAGGGGGGAGGCCAGAAGGGGGACAAGGGTTGAAAAATTACCTATTGGTACCATGTTCACTATCTGAGTGTCAGGTTCAGTAGAAGCCCAAGCCTCACCATCACATACCCACATAACAAACCTACACATATATCCTTGAATCTAAAAATTAAAAAAAAAAAAAACATTTTTTAAACGTGTTATTAGTATGTTCCCTGTCCTAAGAACTCAACATTTAAGAGAGCCCTGCACAATATTGGTAGCTCTAAGGTACAGTTCTGATTGTATTCTCAGAATGAAGGCTCGCCTATCACTGGGTATTCTTTCCCAAATGGAAACTAGATTTTCATTGGTAATTACAAATTGCACAGATTTCCAAGTTTTATGAATTTTTGTCAGTACCAGTAACTACCAGTACTTAACATAAAATGATACAAGCAAAGGCCTTTTTCTGTTTCAGTGAGACTACAATTTTCTTGATACATGATTTAAGGATTTTTGGTTTATGGATCTGTTTTTGGAAACAAAGCTGCAAGGGATAATTGTATATGCAGTAGTATTTAGATTTATTTAAAATTAATCTAAGGGATGCCTAGATGTATAATTTTTACCAGGACATATGGAAACCATTGCAAAGATATGAAAGTCAATTATATTATCTCATGTATTAGAAATTACCAGTATAACTAGACATAAAAATATTCCAGGTTAGAATATTTAAGCATAGCTATCTTTCTTAAAACCAGTAGGGTAACTTTGTGATATTTAAGGGCTTAAATTTTAGAATGCAGGATAAATTGCCTTTTTAAAGCCAAGCATTTTATAAAAGAAAAGCTTTTATTTTCAATTTTCTAACTACCAAATAGGTGTGATAGACTTTGAAAGTCAACAAAGATGTTTACCCACGATACTAGATGTAATAGCTCCTGCAGTCATTTTCATTTTTAAAGGATGTATTCTATGTCAGTGATTCTACTAATTCAGAAATGAAGGGATTAATATGTCTTTTTTATTATAAGTTTTATAGAAAATGAATGTAGATGGAGGTTAAGTAACCTTGTTATTTCAAATAGTTACACATTTAGTTACATTGCCAGTTTTTTTTAAAGTTCTCAATTTCACTGAGACAAAATATACTAAGATATTTAAATAGCTTCATTCAGTCTTACATTTTAACATTTCAGCAACCATTCTAGCCTACAGTAACTAGGTCCCATGCACATGCCCTTTGGTCTTTTTTTTTGAGTTGGAGTCTCACTCTGTTGCCCAGACTGGAGTGCAGTGACCGCTCCCGGCCACCGCAGCCTCGCCTGCTGTGTGCTAGCGATCCTTCCACCTCAGCCTTCCAAGTACCTGGAACTACAGGCGCGCGCTACCACGCCCAGCTAATTTTTGATTTATTGTAGAGATGAGGTGTCGCCAAGTTGCCCAGGCAGGTCTTGAACCCGCGAGCTCAGGCAATTCACTCACCTCAGCCTCCCAAAGGTGCAGGATTACAGGCTGAGCCACCGAGCCTGGTGCCCTTTGGTCTTAAAAGCAAAAACCATTTTGTTAAAATATGTTACCAAATGGAATGGACTAGTCAGCATATCTAATGTACTTAATTATTAGTAACCTAATAGTTACTAATAATTATTTAGCTTCTAACTACTGAGCCAGATACTCTCAGTCTATAAATGGTTTCCTGGGATCCTTTGGAAGTGTATTAAATCTTTGAGTCTTTTTATTTTCTCTTATTTTATTCTCAATCTAAATAGATGTCAATTAACCTCATTTAGTAGCTTTTATTTTGAAGATTTTCAGATCATGTTTTAATCTCTTTTAGCTTTGTAGTCCCTGAAAAATAAATCACTGGATAATTAATGGCAATTCTTACCATGTAGAATTATTTTTATTATTTAATGAATAAACAATTCTAAAATTTTAATATTTTAGCCAAAAGAAGTTTGAGATTTGTGGAATTGATGAACAAGAGAATTAGAAACTTTCATGGGTTACTTTCACTCATCTGAAAAATGTGAAGTTACAATTCTGAAATATACATCCAAGAGAATGAGAATTTAAAATTTTTTAGATATTTATGTTAACTGGGGAAAAAAAACTAGTACAGTTCACATTTTGAACAGACCCAAAGTTGCCAAAAGGTAATATTACAATGCGGTTTTCATAAAAGTTGCTTTATAGGTAATATATTTAAATTTTGAAAGTTGTCAAGAGAAGAATGTATAAAAAGTAATTTTTATTTTCCAAAGCAGTAGAATAAAATTGGAATGAGGAAGCTTTATTGTGGTAAATATGTCTACAAGGAATATATATACTTCCACAAGCTTAGCTTTAAACTAAGATCATGAAACTTTACATTGTTCTTTATTTTGTCTATACACATTTTTATCTTTTAGTGACCTTTTTTTGCTTGAAAGAATGTGGTAACATAGGGTATTTTTACTTCAAAGTCCTCAGCAAGACAAAATAGCCAAAAGCAATAATGGTTCCAGTTAAATTATGAAGTGGAATTGAATCAATCCTCAGGTTCAACTAAGGAAACTCACTCTCTTTATGTTTCACTTTAGATTATAGATATATGAGATGCTGTCATCAAATTTATACGGGGTTAAGCCTATGTCAGTTACAGGATGAAGATTTGTGGCACCAGTCCCATTAGTAGTTGTGCTTTTATTTTTACTTTATACTAAACTAATCCAGTTAACTATTTCCACTATATCACTTTTATGATAGGGAAAAAAGTTCATGATTTTACAAATAGTCAGATGTTATTGGAGTGTTTGGCAGTATCCAAAAAATTGATACTGCCTCTAAAGTGTTTGTGCTACTATTAGTTAAGCAAGTACCTTCTGTATAAGACCCAGGCCACTTCCAACTAGCCAAGGCTCCTGTGTACATAATAGTTTACAAAGAGCTTAAGGGGGATGACCATGTATCAAAAACAAAAAACGAACAAAAATTTTTTAACTTAAAAATTTTTAATTTTAGTGTGGTCTGGTTTATAAAATCAGATTCTTTTATTATTTTATTTCTTTGTTAAATTGACTAATTTTGCTAATTAAGCTTTGAAGTCCTGGGCTCAGTTGGCTGGTTAATTGATAAAATCGCTTCTTAATAGTTTGAGGATCTGCAGTGTCATGGCTTTTATTAAATTGTCTTTGTTTTCCCAAATGCCAGTCTAACCATATCCAGATTTTGTTATTCAATTAGACAAGTTAAAAATCACCCTGTAAACAAATGTTCAGGTTACCAAAGTACATCACCTGCTGAGGGAAGGATAAATCTTCCTGCTTTAGGAGAACCCTTTCATCTGCTCTTAACATAATTCCCTTGATATTAGTGGAAGCTATGTTGACTTTAAGATGGGAAGCCCTTCATGCAGTTCTTAGAAACACATGCTTTCTAAAGAGAACCTTTCTATTTTTAGGTTATGTGTGTTTTTTCTAGGAGATGTCTTTTTATTTCCGTTATAAATTTTAATTTTCAAGTTGTCAGATGCTATGTAAAGTCTCTCATACTGAGAGTGGTCCATTAAATTTTTGAAAGTTGCACTGCTTTTCATCTTTCAGGTACCTGGAATGAATGACATCAGGTATTTGGAAAGAGTAAGATCATCAGCTTTTCTTCCTTGTACAAAGTGATGACTTCTAATGCTTATATTTTAAGGTATTTTTAAAAAAAGCAACAGTCCCTAATAGAGTACAAATCAGTTTTGATCCAAGTTCCCAATAATAATATATTTAAGTTTTCTGTTGTTCCTGGTGCCTCCTGTTGCATCAGATAGAGATTGCCTGCCTCTTTGTAGGGCACCCTTATGGCACCTTATGTTCAACTTGGAGGATAGTATATGGCTTCTTTGTGCCTCTACTATCTTTTCAAAAGCCATTTTATAAAAATCCTAGGTAGCCTATTTTAATATTTAAATATATATATTTGTGAAAGATACTTTTAGAGCAGACTTTTTTTTTACTTTAAAATTCCTGTATTTCCATTTTTAAGAGTAAATTAAATCTTTTCCAGAATTCGGAAGTGTCGTTTTCCAGTGCAGCATAATGAGAAAGTCAGATTGAGGTAATAAACCAGAATTCAGTAATAGAAGAAATTGATATCTGGTTAAAGGAGACAGATTTGAAGGAAAAAAAAAAAAACTTCGATGTAACAGAAATGGATTTTTAAGTAAAATTGCATTTTTGTTTCTGTAGTTTCATATTTGCTGCTACAGTAGCTCAGTATTTTATAGGGCTCACATATACATTTGGCTCCACTTAAACACTGGAGTACTTTCTAGTGCAACCAACCTAGGAGGAAACTGTGACCACGGTCTTCCAGATGGGTGACTGCTTTGTTTAACCAATGCATGCTTTAACATTTGCCTATAGCCCAGCAACAGGAAGGTCTGGGGAGAACTTTTTACCTTGCCAGTTATAGCATTATGGTTCTTTCTGGGCACTGGCATTTTGTGAATCTTCAAAGGAAGGTAATGCTGGGGAGAAAATGTGAATTAAATTGCATAGATGAGTGTTATTATGTCTCCTACCCCTCTCCTAGAACAGTACAATTTTAACTGTGCCAGTCCCTAATTCACCAGCCTTGTATCCAGTCATCTCATTGAAGTATGGCTTTACTTGGTGATAGTGGCCATAGCTAAGTTACTTGGCATGTTTGACTTTCGACAATACAAAAATGGTTTTGGGTTTTATTTCCTAAAAATGTATACAATGTCAGAACTTCACATTTTATATACTAGTACCTGGCTGTTAGTATTTTACAGGAACCATAGTTCTTGGTGACTACACACATATATATATATTTTTGTGACTTTTTTGTAAACTAAGTGCCGTTTCAACGTTACAATCATTTTTAGAGTTATTGTAATCAATGTGAATATCATGTTTTTCAAATCTGTTCTGAGCCTATAGTGTTTGCTTTGTGAACATATGTGTATTGTATATATTCTGTATAGTTATATTGTACTGAAATATTAGCTTGTTTGATATACGGAAAGTATGTATTGAGTACCTTTTGCTAGCCTGATTGTTTAATCTTTTTAAAAAAGGTTTAAACTTTTTTTAAAAAAAAAATCTTTAAACTGGCCTTTATTACATGGTCACAAATAAAGTTGCAGTTAGAAGGGATGGGCAGGGAAAAACTAGTTTTGAGTGTCTTTGGATAGAAATAAGAGACTAAGATTTGGTTTTGTTTTTGTTTTCTCATTAAAATATCTTATTAATGCTTTATGGAATAAAACTTCCTGCTGTTGTTATTTATTGTTGGCTGAAAGGAAGAATTGGTGATGCTAACACAGATCAAGTGGATAAAAAAAAAAGTCTATCAGAATAATTCATTACTTAAGTAAATATCCATTGAGTATGCACCGATTGGTATTAACTTTAGACAGCACATATCAGTTTCTTGGTTAAGTTACAAAAGAGTAAGTGCAAAGATTTCACAAATATCATACCCCAGATTGAAAAGAGGGTATAAGCCGGGCTTGGTGGCTCAGCCTGTAATCCTGCACTTTGGGAGGCTGAGGTGAGTGGATTGCCTGAACCCGCCGGTTCGAGACCCGCCTGGGCAACTTGGCGAGACCTCATCTCGACAACAAATCAAAAATTAGCTGGGTGTGGTAGCGCACACCTGTAGTTCCAGCTACTTGGAAGGCTGAGGCGGAAGGATCGCCGGAGCCCAGCAGGTCGAGGCTGTGGTGGCCGGGAGCGGCCACTGCACTCCAGTCTGGGTGACAGAGTGAGACTCCAACTCAAAAAAAAAAAAAAGAAAAGAGGGTATAAACAAAGCTGGCTAGAGGAAGTCATCAAATCCTAGCACTCTTGAACCAAGTTCTTGTGTAAAGCTGGGTAATGATTTGTGTCTTTCATCTTTAAAAGTTGCTCTGATTCTTTCTGAAGTCATACTTTATTGACCAATTTATAACATTTTAGTCATGCCTTACAACCAGGGAGTAAAAAATAGGCACCTAGTGGGAGAAAACAGCTCATTACTTAGATTTATTGAACCCATGAGAGGCTGAAAGAAGGTAGAGCTTTCTAACTTTAGGTTCATTGATACGGATTTTGACAATACTGTTCTTCAGAATGACAGTAACAGGCAAAGAAAAACTATTTTATTTACTCCAAGCTACTGGGATCATTTTAGAATTAAGTTCAGGGCAGAAGAGGGTAAATTTTAAGATGCATTCTCTTTCACTCTTGTGATTGTGTTGAGCATTTTTAACAAGTTACCAAACCATTCAAGGTCATCAAACTAAAGTAAAGTACTAGCCAAAGATGGGCCTGGCATAGTAGTCCATACCTGTAATCCCAGCATTTTAGGAGGCAGAGGTGAGAGGATTGCCTGAGCCCAGGGGTTCAAGACCAGCCTGGGCAGTAACTTGGTGAGACCTTGTCTCTACAACAAATCAAGAAAAATTAGCCAGGTGTGGTGGTGTGTGCCTACAGTTCGACCACTTGGAAGGCTGAGGCAGAAGGATCACTTGAGCCCAGCAGATCAAGGCAGCGGTGGCCATGAGTGTGCCACTACACTCCAGCCTGGGCGACTGAGAGTGACAAAAAAAGATATGTAGTTCCTCAACTGATAGTTGAAATGACAGTTTGGGCTTTTTCTCTTTTGAATAAGAATGTTTGTTCTAAGTACTAAACGGAGAAAGTTAACAAAATGTACAAATATACCAGGAGCCTAAAAGGGGTGAAACTTGCTTATAAAAATTAAATCTCAAATTTAATTAAGGTTTTTTTTTTTAATTAACGAGTAAACTTTTGGGGTTGTCAAACACCTTAGTGATGGAGGGAAAGACTTAGTATTTCCCCTGTCCTTGACATTTTACTATGTTAGGAAGCTCTGGAACCTACAGCCTTGGAGGAGATGCCACCATTCAAGTCAGTCAGCAGCAAAACTCCCACTTTCTCCTCCTCAGAACTCCTGTTCCAAATGTTGCTTTTTTTTCTTTTTTCTTTTTTTTTTGAGTTGGAACCTCACTCTGTCACCCAGACTGGAGTGCAGTGCCACACCCTCGGCTACCACAGCCTTGACCTGCTGGGCTCCGGCGATCCTTCTGCCTCAGCCTTCCAAGTAGCTGGAACTACAGGCACGCGCTACCACGCCCGGCTAATTTTTTATTTATTGTAGAGACGAGGTCTTGCCAATTTACCTGGATGGGTCTCAACCCACGGGCTCAGGCAAACCACTCACCTCGGCCTTCCAAAGCACTGGATTACAGGCTGAGCCACTGAACCCAGCCCAAATGATGCAATTTTAAGAAAGTGGCCAGACTCAGTGGCTCAGCCTGTAATCCCAGCACTTTGGGAGGCCGAGGTGAGAGGATTGCCTGAGCCCACGGGTTAGAGACCAGCCCAGTCAACTTGGTGAGACCTCATCTCTACAATAAAAAAAAAAATTAGCGGGGCATGGTAGTTCGTGCCTGTAGTTTCGGCTACTTGGAAGTCTGAGGCACAAGGATCGCGGAACCCAGTGATCCTTGTGCCTCAGGATCTGTGCCTCCATGCTCTGGAGTGGCCATGAACATGTCACTGCACTTCAGCCTGGGCGACAGTGAGACTCTAATGCAAAAAAAAAAAAAAGTAAACTACATCTCAATACAAGACAGAGAGTCAGGGAGGATACCACCTGGAGCTCATATACTCAAGTCTGGAACTCTTAAGAACTGGACAGTGGCAAAGACACAAGCCTCAGTAAAATGGATACGATTAGGTTCTTGAAAGAGGAAGATGATGAAAATACAAGAGACCATCAAATAAAAGAGGGAGTTCTCTAAAGCTAGAAGCACACTAGTGCTAGGAAATCCCCCATGATCCCTGGTGCAGTGCTGCACATTATGTCGCTATCAGCCCACCAGAATGTTTATAAGAATGTGCGCAAGAATCCGAGGTCCCTTCCCTTATGTCGTGTCCTTTATCACACAGGCTCCTACAAGCCCTCTGCTTTAGCAACATTCCTTCATCAACCACTCTCACCAACAATGCTCACTAAAGATATGAACTAACCACGTTTCCCAAAATATCCCATGGGAGACCTCTTGACAAGAAGTCAGCTTCTTTCCCATCTTTGAATGAATGAGAAGCTGGAGAGGTCTTGGCATATCGACCAACCAACATCTTTGTTTCAGTGTGACAAAGGGATTTACTGGGGAAATTATTCGATGCCCTTCATTTCTCCCTACCCTCTAGTGTTGAGCCACCAATTACTGGAGCATCTTCATTGCGGGCACCTTCTGGAGCAGGTGAAGGAAGCAGGGCTACAGTTTGCTACTTCTCATCAACGGTGGACTTCTCAGACACCACCTTGGGTGTAGGAAGCTGAAATGGGGAGGGGGTCTGCTCCTTGGCCTCCCTGGATTCCATTGTTAGAGGCACCTTCCCAACCAGTATCTGCGCCAGACGGCACTGGTGCAGCCAGCCCTGAAGTGGTAGTGAAGCTGGAACTGGAGCAGGAACTCCAGAGCTTCATGCACAAGCCACTTGTCAGGAAAGCCAGGTATTGGCTTCAGAAAGACCAGGTGGGACTCATTCCCACCAGCTGAGCAAGAAGGTCCTGGGACAGTCCTGCAGGTTGACCTTGTCACCAGAGGAGAGGCTCTGGGCCCTCTGGAAATAGCTGCCAGCCCCCTTGGGCTGGGCTGCAGTTTCAAATGTGGGTGCTCAGTTGCACCTGCCAAAGGAAAGGGGTGAGGAGAAGGGTCCCCCTTGAGAATGTGAAAGCTGTAGAGAATCTATTTTCCTTAGGTGTAAAGAAGGGGGGGAATTCCTTAGGGAGCCATTCCCTTGTAAGCACAATTCCAAGCTCAGGGACTAAAGAAAGGCCGCTAAGGACATACCATGTAAGAGGAAAAGTCAAGGGCTCTTAAGTCTTGGAGGTCCTGTGGAACTCTCAGTTTCTGTTTCCTGGTCAAAGGGCTGCAGGTACAGGAAAACAGGCTCATGAAATTGTGGAGTCATCTTTTCAGGGAAAGGGGGGGAACCCCGAGGAAATGATGGAAGGTGAACAGCCAGGGACTGAGGAAAGAGCAGTATTCTGAGGGCCCTGGGGAGCAAAGGGTTGAACCTGGTGGTGATCAAGCAGTATATGCTTCTTGAGGGTAGCCTGCTCAAGAAAGCCCCGCCTGCAGAAAACAAGTGAAGAGTGGCCTCCTTGGTGCACATCTTCAGATGCCCCTCCAGACCTGCCTGGGTGGGAAAGGTCTAGCCACACTTCACAGGCCTTTCTGCTGCTGCTAGCTCCTGGCTCCTTTCTCATTACTTCCTGCAGGCTCAGCTCCTCCACCAAGGTGGTGCTGGTGCCTTCTCCTTCTGGGGTGATTGCTGACACTGGGCTTAAGTTCCTCTCCAGTTTGCCTCCCTCTTGCCTCCTGCAACATCACTGCTTTCCTGCTCCATCGGCTCAGGCTGATGGTGGCTGTCAGAAGGTGTTGGTGGCGGTGGCAGAGAAGACTTGTGTTGCTTCTCATTGCTGTCCATCTCTCTTCCAGCTGATGCTGCTGCCACCACTGTCCCCACTTCCTCCTCTGCACCAGAGGCCTTTTCTGAATCACCTCCCACTGATACTGCCTTCTCACCTCCACTCTGAACCTCCCTGCCAGGGAATCTGCATCAGTCACATCATCCTCATCCTCATCCCTCTCCTTAAACAACAACTCTTCTGGTGATGGCTGTTGGGTCTGCTGCTGGGGGAAACTACCTGCCCTGGAGACTGGACTGCTCAGAGGCATTCTCCTGGGCAGCTCCTCCACCTTCAGGGAGTGTGGTTCCACCGTTGGGGATCTGGGCCTGGGCAGCTGGACTGGTCTTGTGGCCCAGGAAATGTGCACGAAGATTGCCTCGGGTGGAGAAAGCCCTGCATTTGAAGGGCCACTCGCCATGATATTGGCCATAACGCAGGCGTAGAGCCCAAGGATGGTTAAGCACCCAGAGACAGATGACACACTGGCTAGGTCCAGAAGAGGCTGAGGATGAAGGTGCAGGGGCAGAGGTGGTGGGGGCTCCTGAGGCGGTTGAGGTCACTGCCATGGCTTCTTGACAGTCAATCTTTTCTGCCTGTTGCTGCAGCTTTGATGTCTCAGAGGGTGAGGCCCCAAAGGGGTCCCTCGCACAGAGGGGAAGGGGAAGCTGCCAGTGGACTTGAGGTGGTTGGTGAGCAGTGCCCGGCTTGGTAGCGAAGTCACCAGCTTATTTAGTGCTGTGCCACTTTCTGCTACCCCACTGATGGCCGAGCCCTCACTTCCTGGCGTGCTGTTTTCATCGGCTTTACTCTTGGGTTCCACTGCTCTCAGGAGCACAAACTTAGTGAAAGCGGGTAGCCAGAGCTGTAGCTGTGCCTGCTGCAGTGAAGAGCAGGGTCAGGCTCTCTGTGCCACTGTGCCATAGTAGAGGCCATCAGAAGCTTGCGTCCAACACCCTCCACCTGGTGTGGCTGCCTCTTCCCACTTCTCTGGTGGCACGGGCCAGGCTACTGCTGCTGATGGTATAGTCTAGATGCTCTGGCAATGGGTGTAGGTTCCTCTGGGCATGCGGATACTTTTCCCAATGCTGGTGGAAATGCACTTCGAGGTTGCCACGGGTGGTGAGGCGGTTGCCACTTATAGGGCCTCTCACCCTTGTGGGAGCAAAGATGAATCTGCAGGGCACTGACCCTGCCAAATACTTTGGCACACAAATGGCATTTGTACCTTCCGCCAGGCTTCTCCAAGGGACCCATCACTTCCCCATAGCCCAGCTCACCACTTTCGTTCTTTGGCTTCAGGATCCCTAGGGAGGCAGCGGCCTCAAGGCCAAGACACCGTGCTGCCTGTAGTCCTGTGGTACTTGGGAATGCCAGATGAGGTGAGGCAGTCAGCTGATATGTGCTGCCTGGCAGGGCTGGGGAGGGGGCAGGGGTCGGTTTGTGGCTTCGCCCAACCTCTCCAGCAGAGAAAAGATGCTGTGACCCCAGTGGGCGGTTAAGGTGGAAGAAAGCTTGCTTGGGCGTTTCTGCCCTGTGGAGAAAGGAGAAGGAGGAAGATGCCAGTGTCCTGCTGGTTTGGACAGGCTTGATGGGGCTGAAGAGGAACAGCAGGGGCTTGGTGGAAGAGGCAGTCCAAGTCTGTCCTAGGTAGTTCTGAGGGACTGGCAGGGGCACCCACTGTCCAGCCTAAGGAACCAAGCAGCAGCACCCGCCTGCAGATTTGCTCAGTCATCTGCATTTGATAGATCTGCCACTGCTGTGACATCCGTAGCTCTTCCAAGATCCAGTCCAGGGGGATATTCAACTGGCCACCCGCTTACACCGGGCAGGGGAGTGGATTCTGGAGGTAATGGGGTGGATCCTAGCTTGGGACTGGCCAAGGTTAGGCCCCCGCCTCCCAAAGCTGCTGTACCTGTGGCAGCGACCTGGAAATACCCAGAAGACTCTTCTCCTCTTGCTCTGGGCCACAGGTAGATCTGTGGGCATGGAAGACCCAGACTCTGTGGGGTTGCTGTGCTCTGTGTCCATGACCTGGGGACCTTAGGCTGGGGTTCAGAGGAGGTTGAAGAGTTGTTGGGGCTCTCCTGGCCCCCCAATTATCACCATTACAGGAGGGTCAGTAAAACATGCGTTCTGGTGGGTGAGGAATTCAGCTGGGTCAATGAACTGTGTATAGCACTTGGCACAGACTTGGGGGAGATCCTCCTCACTAGCATCACCGTTCACAGATGCGCTGGGACCATTGCGGTTCGAGATTAACTGTTGGGGTTTCTGCTGCTTTCACTGAGACATTCCCAGGAGAGGGAGGGGCAACGTTCACAGTCTTAACCTGGGTCACCTACCTGGTCTGGTCACCCCCTTGGGTCTAAAGCCAACTGATGCTTCTGCCCCGGTGCAAATCACTGTGAAGCAGATATTCTTTCCCAGAGACAGACTCTCTCTCTCTCTCTCTCTGATTCTCTGTTCTTCACTCTCTCTCTTCCTCTCTCAATCTTTGCAAGTCTTCAAAGGGGAGATACCCCCTTTTTTCTTCAGCTTCTTTCCTACGCTTCTGCAGCTCCCATTGTAAAAGCAAAAATCCCAACAAGTAAACTTTTATGCAGATGGAAAAACTAAGGCTATAATCAGAACAGATTTATAACTAGAGTTTGAACACCTTATGGACAAGGGAAAAGCTGTTGTTTCCTTAAATTCCAATTCGTTCACTTGAATTTTCCTGCAAAAAAAAATATTAAAATTTTTATACAGACACATTTTATGGTTAAGAGAACAAGTCATTGCAGAGGCTGTGGGCAGAGCTGGCATTAGAACTATTTTACAGGGTTTCCACATTTAATCCCACACCTTTCTTTATACTCCTGCCTAATTTTTTTCCATGGCTAACATTTCTGGCTGCCTTGGCTGGAATTATTTAGTGAATAAGCTTCTCGTTTACCAGAGATCCTGAACAGTTAGACAGGCCTGATACCACACAATTCCCCCTAACAAAGGGCTGACCTCAAATGAATTTCCTTTGATGATTCTTGTCATCTACTAGTAGAGACCCTCTGTTAGGAAAGTTGCTTTAGAACATAAGATCACACCAAATAAAAGTCCTGTAATCTATCTTAAATTAGGGCTGAGGCAGAAATGTATGCATAAGGACCAATGTACATGACTTTTGTCCAGGAACAGAATTATTGAATGCAAATAAATATTCACAACATCAGTCAACATTCCTTTTCCTTACAGTTTATAAAATGCCAGCACCTTTAGCTATTTGGTGTTCAGAAACCCAGTGAGATAAGCATAAGTGATAACCGATGTATGATCCATATAGATAGTGCCTTTCCTACCACACTATAGGGAGACATTAGAACCCAAACTGGGATGGAATCTCAGGTCTTGAAAGGGTAGGGGATGTGTGAACGCTGCTCTCCCCAAACACAGTTCTGGAAAGAGCAGCCAGGAACTTTTGCCCTGCCAGTTCTAGCACTGGGGTCTCTCTGGGCACCGACATCTTGTGAAACCTTTGAGGGAGGGTAAGGCTGGGGGGAAATAGGAATTAAAGTGTGCAATTAAGCATTTTTATGTCTTATGCCAGGATCTAGTTCTCTTAAAGGAGAGTCATTATGACTTGTTCATATAGTATGAAAAGAATTACGCATGGTCGCCTTCTAAAGATGTGGACTGGTCGATTTTTTCTGCATGTTCTATCCCACACCTGGTGATAACATTTTCAATTATTTATGCCTACTGCTACTAGCTTAATTCTAGTTTTTGTTGTTTCTGGCCTAATATCATGAACAGCATCCTAGCTGCTATTCCCTGTCTTCTGTCAGGCCCCCTCTTAGCTCATTCTTGACGTTGCTACGAGAGTCACCTTTCTAATCAGTTCACTACCTTACCTGAAACCTCCTACCTTCCCCTTCCTCGGAACCCACTCTGCCCCCCCCACAGCAGGTTCTGTTTAGCTCTGCCAAGCCACTTCGCAGTCACACTGTCTTATAAAATCTGCTTCGTAAGATAGTTGTCAGAATTAAATGAGTTATATGTAAAATACTTAGAACAGTGCCTGGCATAGTAACCGCTTTATAAGTCTTGTCTGTTATTACAAGTCTCTGCCAGTATGCTAGTGTGGCTCCCTCACCTGACTGAATTATTGAGGTCAGGGAGTATGTCATATATCTGTATATCTCCCATAGTACCTGGCACAGAGTAGAACTCAAAAACTCTTGAATGAACAATTGAATGTTGCCAAGAAATCTTCATAAGCTCAATTTACCACAGTACTTAGAGGTACTTATCGGGGAACTTTAGGACAGAGTACCTAGAGTTATTTTTACCATATCACCTGATGATTGTCCTCAACTCTCACTTCAGCAAATATATCAGAGCATCACTCATATTTAAGTGAGGCTCTGACTCCTTTTTATTTTTTTTATTTATATTTATTTTTATTTATTTTTTGAGTTGGAGTCTCATTCTGTCACCCAGACTGGAGTGCAGTGGCATGCTTCCGGCCACTGCAGCCTCGACCTGCTGGGCTTCAGCGATCCTTCCGCCTCAGCCTTCCAAATAGCTGGAACTACAGACGCATGCTACCACACCCGGCTAATTTTTGATTTATTGTAGAGATGAGGTCTCACCAAGTTGCCCAGATGGGTCTCGAACCCGCGGGCTCAGGCAATCCACTCACCTCAGCTCCCAAAGCACTGGGATTACAGGCTGAGCTACCGAGCCCGGCTTCTGACTCCTTTTTAAAAGAGGATCTGCAATACTAATGAATACTAACTTTAATCCGCAGAACAACTGCTATCAGCCTGGCCAGAATGTCCCCAAACTGTTCTCTAGAATGCTGGTGTGTGTCATTTCCCTCCATCAGGTCCGTACTTAAGCACCACTTCTCAAGGAAGCTTTCTCAGAGCCTCCCCCCACTAGGTTGGGGCTTTATTATGTTCACAGAACATCCTGTACTTCTGTTGCTGTGGTAATTGGCTATTTAAAAACAGCTGGACTAAACTTCGTTAGATTAAGTTCCACTGGCACAGTGACCACCATATCTGTCTCGTGCCAAGGGGTCTCAAGGCCCAGGGTTCATTGAATGAATGAAGTCTCTGACCTTAAGGAGCTTATGGCTTCTGAAGTAAAAGAGATTACAGAAATAAATGATAGAAAAATAACTGATTGACATGAGAGACACACCGAGCGTGTACTTTGGAAATTTGAAGGAGGGAGACACCTGGCTAGGGGGCAAAGGAAGGCAGTGTGGTGGAGGTAGCACTTGAGTTGGATCTTCTTCGAAGAGAGATGCAGGATTTTTATTCCATAGACTAAAACAAGGGAGGAAACTGCTCCAGGAAGCAACATGGATCCTAAGAGGTCGAATGTTGAGGGAATGGAAGGAGTTTAATTGCTGAGCATTACAGGATCCCTGAAAGGAAAGAATGGAGGAAAGCGTTACCAACAGACTGGGACCAGATTGGAGATGGCCTGCAGAACTGAAACTACATCTGGTAGGAAATAGCCATCACACATTTCAGACAGAAAAACATGATCAGAGCTTTCTCTAAAAGATTAAGAAAAAAGTAAATGGAATGCATATAGACCTCATGGAGATCACATAGGTAAGAGCCCAGAAGGTACTGGAAGTGGGGCGGGAGAGGAGGGGACCAAGGAACGTGGTGAGAGGCAGGCCTGTGACCTCCAGTCCAATTCTCCAAACAGTAGAGAACACCTGCTGTATCCCAAGCCGTGGCAACACCAGGGATGTGACCTCCACAGATGCATGGGCAACCTCCCTCTATTCTACAGGGTGAGAATTAGGCAGAGCTCTGAGCAGGGTTCGAGAGTCGAGCTTGGGAGTCAGATTCCTGCCACCTAGGGAGAGATTCCTGCCACCTAGGAATAGTCACACAAATCAAGTAATGTAGCTGGTTATTTAGTAAGTTAGTTATTAGCTTTCTTTTTTTCTTTTTCTTTTTTTGAGTTGGAGTCTCACTCTGTCGCCCAGACTGGAGTGCAGTGGCTGCTCCCGGCCACCGCGGCCTCTACCTGCTGGGCTCTGGCGATCCTTCCGCCTCAGCCTTCCAAGTAGCTGGAACTACAGGCGCGCGCTACCACGCCCGGCTAATTTTTGATTTATTGTAGAGATGAGGTCTCACCAAGTTGCCCAGGCGGGTCTCAAACCCGCGGGCTCAGGCAATTCACTCACCTCAGCCTCCCAAGACATGGGATTACAGGCTGAGCCACTGAACCCGGCTTTTTTCTTTTTTTTTTTTTGAGTTGGAATCTCACTCTGTTGACCAGACTGGAGTGCAGTGACACACTCCCAGCCACCACAGCCTCAATCTGCTGGGCTCCGGCGACCCCTCCACCTCAGCCTTCCAAGTAGCTGGAACTACAGGCGCCTGCTACCACGCCTGGCTAATTTTTGATTTATTGTAGAGACGAGGTCTCACCAAGTTGCCCGGGTGGGTCTCGAACCCTCAGGCTCAGGCAATTCACTTACCTCGGCCTCCCAAAGTGCTGAGATTACAGGCTGAGCCACCGAGCCGAGTCAGTTATTAGCTTTCTAACAGAATTTAGTTTCTACAAAGTCAGGTTGGTGGGGTTGAAAGCGTCAGGGACATTGCTCGCACCCTAACCCTCTGCAGCCTGCAAGTTCTCCTCCTCTCCCACAGTAAGCGTTGAGTGCCTCCCATGCCAAGCACTGCACACTCAGCAGAGAGCTTGCCTTCCTGGTGGAGTTGATTCTCTTGGTGTGGAATGGTGAGGCAAAGGAGGAATTTGACCAGCAACAATAAACAAGATGGGAGTAAGTACTAAGGAGAAAAATCAGAGAAGGAACCGAGAAAGGGAGTGTCGGTGGCCAGGGGAGGAAGGGACTGTTAGTGAAGGAGCTAGTGAGGACAGGAGGGCTACAGGGGGAGGGAAGGGCAGGTGGGAAGCAGGGAGGCGGCTCCCCATCAGATGGGTTTTGCTTTGAGGTCTCTCGGGGAAGAAGGCAAAACAGAGCAGGCAATGCCAGAGAAACAAGAGACACCGAGGGTGGAAGAGGTTTGTTTCCAGGCATAATGTATGACTTTTCCTGGATGAACTCAGAGGAAGCTGATTCCCCAACACAAGCCAAGGAATCTGAGCTCAGGCAGAGCTGGGCACTAGCAGCAGTTGGAGGTTTTAATTTTTTTAAAGAGCAGAGTTTGTTCTCCATATCCAAAGTTTTGGCCTCTGTAGGAGTTTAAAACACCATTTAAAAACCCTTGCCTGTAAATGCCCAGACACACCCTTTTCTAAGGGGGCCCAGCTGATGGCAAGCCCACTCCTGTGTGTGCCAGCCCCAGAGCACACACGCAGACCGGCCTCCCACGCATGTGCCATCGTTTATCCCGCAGACCATCTCCCTTCCCAGGATCTTCCCGACAGGCGAGGAGACACATGGAACTGCCCTGGAAAGGGCCAGGAAGGGGATGAGATGTAAGAGGAGGAACGTGCGCTTGCAGGGAAAGCCAAGCACCGATTCATCCACTGGCACCTACTATGTGCTGGTACAGTCGTGTGTAGTTTCTTTTCAGAGCAGGGTTCGCAGCACCCCAGGCCTCCTGCATGCATATGTGGGGCCTCTGTAAGAATTCCAGTCCGCTGCATGGATACAGACTGTCAGGGCAGGGATTGCCCTATGGTCCTTCAGGCTGGCACAGATCAACTGTAGGGGAGAGTTCTAAATACTTGGCACATTGTAAGTACCCCAAAAAGGGTAGATACGCCTTCTCTCCACAGAGAGGAGGGAAACATCTGGAGCCCCAGTCTTCCCCTTGCCAAAGGGGAGCTCTGTACATTAGTCACCCCCACCCCAGTGCCCACTCCAAGGACTGCTACCAGACTCGTGAGGCTGTAGGGCCCTGAGAGGACCAAAAGTCCTTTCACGTGGAGTGAAAGAAACTGCTGTGCCCAGTTGAGCCTGCTGTTTCCCCCTTACACGCCCCTCCTTGTCCTGGCAACAGCCACGGTTCCAGCTAGCCTCTGGCTTGCCTGTGTGGAAGTATCAGGTGTGGAAGGAATTTCCCCAGTTTGCTGACTCTCCACTTGGGCCCTTCCATGCACAGCCCTTGGCTTAGCCCAGCTCTCGGTGCGTCAGTGGATGTTCCAGTTTCCCTCCCAGTGGAAAGTGTAGGTTGGAAGTAGGGTGGAGGGATGAGTAGAGCCCAGAGCAGAGGAAACAGCCGCTGGCTTTGCCAGGGCATCCCCAGTCTCCAGTGGGAACTGGCTGCCAGCCACATAGTGCTTGGCACCCGAGCTCCTAACCCTCGGCGCGTGGGCCTTGTCCCAGTTCTCTTACAGGCCTCCCAAGAGGCCACCTCTAAGTATGTTAAAAAGAAAGACCAGGCACAGTGGCTCACACCTATAATTCCAGCACTTTGGGAGGCCGAGGTGAGAGGATTGCCTGAGCCTGCAGGTTCGAGACCAGCCTGGGCAAATTGACGAGACCTTATCTCTACAATAAATCCAAAAATTAGCCGGGCACGGTGGCATGTGCCTGTAGTTCCAGCTACTTGGAAGGCTGGGGTGGAAGGATCACCTGAACCCAGCAGATCGAGGCTGCAGTGGTCTGAAGCATGCCACTGCCCTCCAGCCTGGGTGACAGATAAGACTCCAACTCAAAAAAAAAAAGTATGTTAAAAAGAAGTTGTTGGCTGGGCTCAGTGGCTCAGCCTGTAATCCCAGCACTTTGGGAGGCCGAGGTGAGTGGATGAGTGGATTGCCTGAGCCCGCGGGTTCGAGACCCGCCTGAGCAACTTGGCAAGACCTCATCTCTACAATAAATCAAAAAATTAGCTGGGCGTGGTAGCGCGTACCTGTAGTTCCAGCTACTTGGAAGGCTGAGGCGGAAGGATCGCCAGAGTCCAGCAGGTCGAGGCTGCGGTGGCCGGGAGCGGCCACTGCACTCCAGTCTGAGTGACAGAGTGAGACTCCAGCTCCAAAAAAAAAAAAAGTTGTTTATTTATCATAATACTACATGAAAGGGATTGGCAGTAGCAAGAGACTGCGGGGGGAGGGTTTTCACATAACATCAGTAAGGGTACCTGATCCCAAACCAGGTGAAGTGAGAACCAATGGGAGGCCCAAACGTCACCTGTATGATGACCACTTATGTACCCAATCCTGAATTGTACCCCACATCTTTCTAAATAAATAAATAAATAAAAAGAAGTTGTTTAACCTACACTCAATGTAAACACCAAGTTTGGTCCCTGCTTCCCAGGATCTCTCATGATGCAGTCCCAAGAATAATCCATGTATAAAAGAGGAGAGGTTCATCCATCCCAAGAAGCTGAAAATATCTGGGGAGGTCAAGGCAGAACAGAATTAGACTCAGTCTAAGGTCATGTGGGTTTAGGGTGACAGGAATGTATAACAAATATACTAACCTTTCCAGATGCAAAAACTTGTCTTTATGTAACTGAGCACTGACACAATGTTTATGAAGCAGTTGTGCTGCCTGCTTCCTGAAGATTCTTTCCTTCTCTCCAGTGACAGTGCAGAGCAGGAAAAGCACTCACTGAGTCAGAAGTCAAGAGACAAGGAGTCCAGCACGGAAACATCATTTCACCTCCCTACGCCTCTCTTTCCTTGAGTTATTTTGAAGACCACAGCTGAACCCCAAGTGCCTAGAACAAGGCCTGACACATAGAGCCAGTAAGTATCCTTTAGATGAATTAATAAGGAGATAGGAACGTAAAGCTACTGGAAATGAGTCCACAATAAAGGAAGTCTAGTTACAGTTATTTTCCTAAACCCAAGTATAATCTGGACCTCAATACACTTCCTACCACCCTCTCATTTTCACCCTCCGTAATAAAGAAGCACCCAAGTATGAGTGGTTCACAGAGAAGTCAGCTATTCACAGCTCTGGGGTGCTCTTTGTTTCCCCAGTACCAGAAGTGGTATTGGCAGGATTTTAGCAAGCTCCATCCCAAGTCTTCCCTCCACCTCCCTAGTACTTGATGTGAACGTGGCTGAATGCTAGGAGAGAAAGCCTAAAGTGGTTCACTTTATTTAACCCTGGAGAAGAAAAGCTTTAGAGATGTGAAGTTTTCCAGATACATGCAATGGGATGAAATCCAAGCTTTGGCAAAGGTGATGTGAGAAATGTCTCAGGGCTCTCTGTGCCCATAAGAAGAGAGAGAGTGCTCGGCTCCCCGAAGTGGGGACCAGCATCCCAAATTCCCTTTGCCTCCTGTAAACCTGCTCCAGCCCAGGAGGCTGCCAAGGACTTCTGCATGAGTCTAGCCCTCAACACTCTCCAAAGTCACATAAATGAGTCCTTGCTCCCCATGTGCAGCAGTTGGCCGTCCATGTCAAGAGCTTAGGAAGCACTTGTGGGGCTTAGAAAGTGTCTGCTAGCCTCTCCAAGGCACGATGAGTTCCTTACTGTGCCGAAAACAGTGGGTTAGGGGCTTCGAGGAGAGGGAAGGCAACACCCCATCCTACCAAAGCTGCCTTCACAGTGGTCTCCAAACCTGATGCTTCCACTCATGAGAGCACAGGTGTTCGACATCTACGCATCCCAAGACTCTCCACAGAGCGTGTGGGTGGGGCTTTGGAGAGAGGTGGGCTGCTCAAAGCTTCCCTCTGGTCGGTCCCACTGCTGTCCTCGGCTGCTCTAGCAACTGACCACAGTGGAATGCTGTGTGTGCGCGTCCCCTGCTGCTCTCACCTGGAGTGAGCCCATGGCAGGGACAAAAGTAGGTCGAATCATCTTTCTTTACTCTTAACCCAAAATAGTCTTTTTAAAATCAAAAGGCTCTTGCTTAAAATAAATAGCCAGTGAAACAGTTCAAACTGTTAACCACTCATTTATTTTTCAGAAGCCTTTGAACAAAATGGAATTACATTTCCAGCTCTGGTTCTCGCTACATTTCCCCAGGTCCCAGGGAACAGTCACTGGTGATGCAGAAATACTTCCATTCCCCTCCCCCCCCAGGCTCAGCCTGCAGGTATTTGGGACTGGAAAGTCTGGACATGGGATTGCTCTGGTCTCAGCAGGACCCAGGACATGTTCCATGGTGCCTGCAGAATCTCTATCCATCCTCTCAGGCCAAGGGATCCCCATCCCTTTGGCCTTGATACCCTTTGTTTAAGCTTCCCACAAGGCCAAGCAGCCTTCAGGAGGAATGAACAGCCCAAGGGTGGAAGATGAGGGACAAAGCCTGAATCAGAGGACAGAACGTGTTGTTCTGCCCACAGCCAAGACCTCGAGGGAACATTTTCTCTCTCCAGTCCACACTGCCCCAAGGCAGAGGAGTAAGAAAAAGCAGATGGTTTGGCTCCTGAGAAGGGGAAATGCCCACGAGCTGCTGGGGGTAGCCAAGGAAATAGGATGGGAAAGATTTTGAAATGCTGAAGGAGCCATTTCGGAGCCCAGCTAGTGGAGTTCGCTTTAGCCTTTTCCACATGTGCAGAAGCCAGTGAATTCAGTACCTGGCAAGCAATGTCCCACACCCAGCATCTCAAAGCTCCCGGTGGCGTTGGTTCCAGAAGGCGATGCAGAACTTAATCATGGCACAGGCAATGGTGCCCAGCCGGATTATGTCCTTCCTCTTCCTTTACTGAAGAACCTTGAGCAAGATGCCCACAAGGCCATCCCCTGGCCAGTTTCCTCTCATGTAGCCATGATGAAGAGAAGGTGAGAGGATGTATATAAGGCGCTCAGCACACACCACTGGTTGTTACTGACACTTGGTGTATGTTGTTGGAGCTGATGATCACCCAGAGCCTAGCCAGCTCTAACATCCAGCAGGGGAGAGATGAGCTTAGAAACTCACTTGGCGAGGGCAGGTATAGAAATGGGGTGGAGGTGCAGCAAGGGCTGAGGCGCAGAGGCTGCCTGTGCTCTCACGGCATTGTGGGGGAGACAAGTTCCTCACTGGACTCTGGCCTACATGACTTGAATGTAGGATTCTTCTCTGCTGAGGTTCCAGTCGGAAGATGGTGGTATTCCTCCAGTTCTAAAAGGATGCCCTTCAGGCAGCGGCTGTCCCAGCAAGTACGTTCCACTGAGTCATTGAAGGGTCACAGAAAAGTTCTTGCACACACACAAGAGTCCTTGCAATGCCCAAAAAGACCCAGGCACAGGAGGCCCCTTCCCCACATTCAGCCCAGGCTGGTCAGCCGACCCTGGGACTTCTCCCCAGGCCCTGGACATGACTAGGACTTTGCCTTTCCAGTGCCTGCCTTGCCCAGGCCTGATGAACCTACGCAGTCCCACAGCCAATACCCAGTGCCCTTTCCCCACTGTGTCCTCTCCCGTCCTTTCCCAACTTACATAAATAAGTTTGTTCCCAGTCGGGCTCGGTGGCTCAGCCAGTAATCCCGCGCCTTGGGAGGCTGAGGTGAGTGGATTGCCTGAGCCCGTGGGTTCGAGACCCGCCTGGGCAACTTGGCGAGACCGCATCTCTACAATAAATCAAAAAATCAGCCGGGCGTGGTAGCGCGCACCTGTAATTCCGGCTACTCGGAAGGCTGAGGCGGAAGGATCACCAGAGCCCAGCAGGTCGAGGCTGCGGTGGCCGGGAGCGGCCACTGCACTCCTGTCTGGGCGACAGAGTGAGACTGCAACTCAAAAAAAAAAAAAGTTTGTTCCCCATTCCTCAAAGCAGAGGAAGATTTCAAACATTGTTTCAAACGTGTTTCAAACATTTCACTTTTTTCCTGGTCTGTATACACTTTTTTCTATCCTATTTGCCTACCGTGGGAATTTAGACAGCACTTAGATTGTGAACTTCAAAGAAGTGTCAGATGCCATGTGTATCTTGGGAAATGTTCTCCGACTGTACTTCCTTGTGGAGGGCAAGATCCCTACCCTTCCTGGTGGACCTGGGCTCTCCCCACCTCCTCCCCACACCGTGTTCTTGTAGTTTTGTGGAAAAAGAGTTCAGGCTGAGGATGGAAGAGTTTCCCTGTTGAGTAATTTTCCTGTTATTTCCCTGTTGAGCTAGACAAGACCAGATGAAGTTCCAGAGAGGTCTGGCCCAGACAGGGGAGTGGGCAGGGGAAATGGTGATAGCCTCCGAGGTGAAGGCAGTGGGGGGGGAGGGTAAGCACAGCGAGCCAAGGGGAAGGGAAAGTCAAGTTCACATCCCAGGAAAACACACACGTCCCTCCTGCTGGAAGATTCTGAGGCAATGGAACAAATGGACAATGGAGCTGATCCCACCGATGCCTGGAAATAGCTCTGGACAGCAGCTTTTTAGGGAACAGGAGGTGAGTGGAAAGGATGGAACGAATACAAGGTCTCTAAGCTGCAGGCACAGGACAGTGGGACTTGGGAGGGGATGTGCCTCTTGGGAAGAAGAGAAACAGGAAAGGAGAGCCCAGCATGTTGAAATCCTGAGTTAGAATTCAAAATATAGTATCCTCACTTGTAGGCCTGTCAGGCCACAAAAGCAACTCGTGTGACATATGCATCAGCATCTGAGAAAGGGAGCAGGCAGCCTGTGTGTGAGGATGATCCAGACACAGGCCTCCCTTGGCACTTAGCTGCACCTGGTCCCGTGCACTCCAGCTGTCCTGATGCGCTGGTGGCCGCTGTGTCTTCTCTCTGCCGAGAGTTCCGAAGGGCTCATCCAAGAGCAGAGCCAAGCCAGTCCCCTGCTGCACCTGCTGGTTGTAGGCTTTCAGGAGCCTGTGCCACCCCACAGACTTTTTTATTTTTTGAGTTAGAGTCTCACTCTCACCCAGGCTAAAGTGCAGTGGTACGCTCATGGCCACCGCAGCCTTGACCTGCTGGGCTCAGGCAATCCTTCTGCCTCAACTTTCCAAGTAGCTGGAACTACAGGCGCATACCACCACACCCAACTAATTTTTTATTTATTTTAGAGACATGGTCTCACCAAGCTGTCCAGGCTGGTCTCAAACCCCTGGACTCAAGCAATCCTCTCACCTCGGCCTCCCAAAGTGCTGGGATTACAGGCTTGAACCATTGCGCCCAGCCTCCACCCCTCAGACTCAAAGGAAAAGTCCACTCTGGCCTCTTGTCCCATTGTAAGTGCTGCGCTTGTCATCTCGTGGGAGAGCGGTTTGAACCATCTTCAAGGCCATCCCCAGATTTAAAGCCAGGTGAGAAATATTCTCCTTGCCTTGGGCTTTAGTCTCATCATTCTCAGGGGTACTGGGGCCTTCCCAAGATCCCTTTCTGATTGTCACCCTGAGGAACCGCAGCCCAGAGGCTTGGCCTGAGATGGCTTTTATCCCCGCCTCCTTCAACCCACACTTTTTATACCCCAACCAACCAACCATCCTTACTGGGAAAATTGAGATGACATAATGGCTAGTGAAAATCACCCTTCCTCTGGCTTGATGGGCCCCAGGGACAATACCATTCTGTTCCACCCAGACTGATGGAAGACAAGTGCATGATCAGCTTAGGGCAAACCTCTAGCCTGGGGAATGGGTTTTCTGGCAGGAAGATCTCATGACTGAAAGGTCTCTCTGGGAGGTGTCAGGATTTCCAAAAGAAAGGGTGACTCATGCTTGGAGGAAATTCCTAAATGTTGGTCCACACAAACCTGCTGCTCTGAAACAGCTTGTGTTTGCACAAAAAGCATTTAAGATGGCCTTTTGTACTAACGGTATGACTACCTTCAGTCTGGTCGGTGAAGTTTCCTTTTTTGGTGAAAGGCCAGTGACAGCATGTGAGTAACCTACAGCCTGTGGTGGGGCGGATGTGTGTGACACAAACAGCACGGGCTGACAAGGGCAGGCTCTGTGCCATATCACCAGCATTCTGACCTAGACCCAGAACTGCATTTCCAAGTGGGGGACCCTTGGCAGGCTATTCAAACTCCTGGCACTTTGGTTTCTGTCTGTCAAATGGGAATGACCATACACAGCTGTGTGATGTTTACATGAAGCAAGACACAGGAGGCACTCAGAATATGTGGGAGGCGTCCTTCACTAATGCCAAATGGGCTGGGCCTGTGTTTACATGGGGTAAGACACAAAAGGCACTCAGCAGGACACTTGGGAGGCATCTTTCACTAATGCCGAATTTGCTGGGCCTGCGTTTCTCCTGTCATCTCACAGCTCCAAGAGATAGATTCACATCTGAGAAGCAC
The DNA here is from genome assembly GCA_027257055.1 of Cephalopachus bancanus. Lineage (NCBI taxonomy): Eukaryota > Metazoa > Chordata > Mammalia > Primates > Tarsiidae > Cephalopachus > Cephalopachus bancanus. The sequence goes on along the minus strand of JAPVLO010000999.1, from coordinate 144,544 downwards.
TGGCCCAGTTTCCCTTATGTGTGGTTGCAGGTGGGCAACACACACAGACACACACACCCCTCAAGCCTGGAAGAGTGAAAAGCAGCATTTGGTCGCACGCTCCTGACTTACACACCACAGGCACTCAGGCACCTCTGGATGAGGGAGAGGGTGTCCGTGTGGCAGCCAGGTCAAGCTCTTGTGGCATCTTTGGGACCTCTTGGATGCTCATCCTGAGACAGGCACCGGTTTCACTGCACTGAGAGGTGACTGGAGAGCAGCAGAGGACAGCCCTGCAAGGGACAGGCGCCCCCTCCACTTGCCCCACCAGTGAGGCCTCTCCCTGTGACAGTGCAACATCACCACCGTGTGGCCTGCAGTCTGAACAACAGCCGGGAACCTCTTGGGTCTCTGGAGATTTCCAGACTAGGACCAGGATTTGAAACTTTGCCTCTTCTACAAAGTCCATCCTAACTAATCCAAATTTCACTGTGATTCCTGCAGAATCTAGGTGGGGTTAGACTCGCTGTGGCTGCAGTAGGCAGGACCCAGAGTTAAACACTCATTAAACTTTACATGGTTTTAACGAGTAGATAAACAACTGAGATGCAAGGTAGTTTGGGGATAGGGAGAGGACACCACCAGAGAGATGGATGATCTTGAGAACCTAGCAACAAGCAGCTAGTCATTCTGGGGAAAGGCTCCACATGGATGCACTGAGCTTGTGGCAGTCCTCACATTTCCCCTGTGAGCGTGGGAGGCTGTGCCCAGGGGAACAGTGCACTTGAAGTCCTCAGCCTCACCCTGCCACTCCTCCTCGCTCTCTGGATAACCCCCCCACCCTGTAGCCTTTGCCTGGGGGAAGGAAAGGCAGGTCAGTCAGTAGCAGGCTTCTGGCCAACTCCAAGCACCGCAGCCATAAGCTATCAAGGACAGGCCTCAGAATGATTGATGTGTCTGGCCTCCAGCTAATTAAGGGTTCTCAGCCTATTCTGATCTCCAGTTAAAAGTAAAGCAGATTTGGCTCCATCATCTTTTTAAGGGCACTGACATTCCACTGATTCTCCAGGGATCAAATGTTTCTCTAAATTCCGGCTGGCTTTCAGGATCCAGCTAGGACCGCAGGACCAAGGCCTTGCCTGCAAGCCATGCTCTGGGCCCTGGTGGAACATTCAGTGACGCCTTTAGTCCATGGCACATGGAGTGGCAAGACCTACCACCGAAATAGTGCTTCTCCAACCTCACTGTGCATGAGAATCGCCTGGAAACCAAATCACACAGACCACGCGGCCCCAACCAGAGCCTGATACAGAAGCCCTGGATGAAACCTTTGCACCCATGAGTCCTGGGGGGTTCTGATGCAACTGTCCAGGGACCACTCTGTGAGGAGCACTGTCAAAGATGGCATGCCTTGTTCCCACTTCAGACCTCCTGCTGAGAACTGGAAAGGGTAGGAGGTGACCCTGAGGGACTAACCATCTGTTTGTAACCTGCTGTCCAGATGGAAAATGGAATCTGATAAACCACATAACTTAGGAGAACTGGTGAGAGCCATTGCCATGCAGGAACAAGGGCTCACTCAGGATGTCAGGCCACGGCGGAGAGTGAGGGGTTGTGGGTGGATAGGCTAGCCTGACCCCTCGGCACCCAAATGTGAGCAACCACATCCACACCTGGGCTGGTTGCCAAGGTTCACACACACCTAGGACAGGGTCACACATGAGCCATGTGAAACCTCTGCATTTAATGTAGACTTGCTCAACACCTACGCTGGGACACTTTCCGTCTGACACAACCAGAAGGGGGGTGACTATGTGAGGGGAGAAAAGAAACAAACAACATTCACAGCACAGTATAGTCTGCACCGGCATCATCCTCATTCTTTCTACTCCCCTGCCTCTCGGTAAGAATATCTTTCCTGCTGGGCTCGGTGGCTCAGCCTGTAATCCCAGCACTCTGGAAGGCCGAGGTGAGTGCATGGCCTGAGCCCATGGGTTCAAGACACCCGGGCAACTTGGCGAGACCTCCTCTCTACAATAAATCAAAAATTAGCCGGGCGTGGTAGCACACGCCTGTAGTTCTGGCGACTTGGAAAGCTGAGGTGGAAGGATCGCAGGAGCCCAGTGGGTCGAGGCTGCGGTGGCCCGGAGCGTGCCACTGCACTCCAGTCTGGGTGACAGAGTGAGATTCCAACTAAAAAAAAAAAAGGACCATCTTTCCCTTCCCTGGGAGGAAAATGCAACAAAGATGCTTGCACAGGTTCCAGACAAAACTTCCCCCCACTCAAGAGAGTAAAACACGTCAACAGGGGCAACTCAAACTCCGTCTCCTCCAAGCAGTCTTACAGAATCACATCAATCAGATTGTATCTTTCCTGCCTTTTGTTTCCATACTCAGGCCAGGCAAAGACCATTTGTTCAACAAATACACACCAGCATCTGTTGGGAACAGGCCTGAACTGTGAATACAGGGGTCAGCAAAGGCCAACCCTGCCCTCCTGACATTGACTGTGATTTCCCACCCTAGGTCCACTCCTTTTTCCTGTCCCCAGCTTATACGGTACCTTAGCATACAAGAAACCTTCAAATGTCCCTTCAAAAGCTCCCCCAACCCTCCCCCGATCCTTGACACGGTCTCTCTGGGACACCCCAAGCAAGGAGAAAGGGAATATTTTACATTAATAAGTAAAAACCAAGGGGATGGCAGGGGAGATGTTGCCGTAGGCAAGGCAACATCATTCCTCCAAGGCCTCAGGACCATCCACTCAGTCCATGCTGTACAGCCAGGAGTTCATGCACAGTCTCAAGTCTGTGTGTGTGCGCGTGCACACACACACACACACACACACACACACACACTCTGCTCATGTGACCACCTCCCCACCGAATGCACAGCCACGCTTCCTCCATCTTCCTCTGACAAAGCTCCTCCTCCTCCCAGGTCACACCCAGGCCCAGGCAGTCACCGCACATCCTCCCATGATGCACCTCACCCAGACTCCCTTGCTGACCATGTGCCCCTCTGAACAGGGCAGCAGCCCCTGGTCTCAGAAGCTGCAGATGACAGCGGGAACATACGCCTTGCTGGCCTGGAGATGACAGCACACCGTGACCCCTGTTCAGTCTGTGCTAAGAGGAATTAAGCCCAGTTTCTTGCAAATGGAGCTAGGAAAGAGAAGGAAGGAGGGCCCAACTCCAGGAAGGAAAAAAAAAAGCTTACCAAAAAAGAAATAAAATGTTTTACTCATATACACAAATACACACACTGAAGCCCACCCTAGGAGCTGGCAGAACAGTTCCAATCTTCGACCCATCTGTCTTCCAAGGGCCTTGGGCCTGGTCTCCTGAAGAGTGTGACCCTAGGACCCCATAGCTCAGAGCCCACAGGCCCCTGCCAAGGAGGTCCCAGAAGCTACACTCAGCTGTTCTTCAGAGACAGAGGAAGAGACCTGTGGAAAAGAGCCTCGGCCAGCTTGGGGCTGGGGAGCAGGGAGCTGTGCTTTAAACCCTTGCCCCAGCTGGGCCGGCAGCACTGCAGGGTCTTCCCCTCTCCACCTCCTGGCCCCAATCCAGAGGCAGATTCAGGGCCCTGCAATGCAGTTCATAGTCCAAGTTCTGGGAGGCTCGAGGCAGGGATGCAGTCAGTGGCCCAGTCCTCAGCCTGCCAGTGTGCATGTTGGGGTGGCCGGCGGACAGCCCCTGCCCCTACACGCCAGTCTGCTCTTTGATCCAGTCCCGAAACAAGGGGAGCCTCGTGTACACGCCTGGCTTGTTCCTCTGAGCGCAGCCTTCTCCCCAGCTCACCACACCGGCCTGAAAGATCCGTCCATCTGCCTCCACGCTGGAGAGGGGGCCTCCAGAGTCACCCTGAGTGGAGACAAGCCCTGCAGTGAGTCGCCGTGCTGCCCTCTCCCCACCCCACACACCCACCCTCCTACCCACACCAGCACCTGGCAGGCGTCCACGCCCCCGCTGAGGAAACCCACGCACATCATGCGTGGGGTGATCTGCTCCGGCAGCAGGCCCTCGCAGGTCGTCTGGTTGATGATGCGGATCTCACCCTTCTGCAGGATCAGTGCCCCGGAGCCTGGGGAGAGGGCAGGGCCAGGCTGGAGCTACAGAGGGACCAGCAGCCTGCCAGATGCTCCCAACAGGGTCCCCTGACTAGCAACACTTCTGGAACGACCCAAACGCCATGGCTGGCCAACAGGCGTGCAGACCTCTGTCAGGTGAGGTGGGACAGGACAGGCACTATGGAATCAGGGGTGAGGAAACCAGAACAGGAAGACAGAGAGGAAGTGTCCCAGCTGCCCTGGGGCTTGGTGAGGGCAGAGCTCCAAGTCTGCTCATTTTCTTTTTCTTCCCTGCATTCTATACATCTGCAGCCATGTGCTGAACTAATACTATGGCAGACTTTTTCAGCCTAGCATTTGCCAGCTACTGGCCCACCTCCCTCAGTTGCAGGAACAGGTGAGGGAGAGATGCAGAAGGAACAGGTGCAGAAGGGACACATGCAGTGGAGGCCGGCTCCCATGATGGGTCACGCCACAGGCCCCGCTCAGGAGGCCCTTCTAAATCACAAAGCACTTTGCACCCATGCTTGCATGTGCCATAAGCACCACTTCAGAAGGTGTTTTTTGTTTTGTTTTGTTTTTTAGTTGGAGTCTCATTCTGTTGCCTAGGCTGGAATGCGGTGGCATAATGCTCATGGCCATTGCATCCTTGACCTGCTGGGCTCAGGCGATCCTTCTGCCTCAACCTTCCAAGTAACTGGAACTACAGGCATGTGCTGCCACACCCAGCTTATTTTTTGATTTATTGTAGAGACAAGGTCTCACCAAGTTGCCCAAGATGGTCTCGAAACCCCGGGCTCAGGCAATCCTCTCTCCTCAGCCTCCCAGAGTGCTGGGATTACAGGCTGAGCCACCACACCTGGCCCAGAAGGTGTTCTTATCTTCATTTTACAGATGAAGAAACAAGGTCAGAGAGTTTAAGCAGCTCACCCAAGGTCATTCGGTAGTTAAGGGACAGAGCCAGACCTTCGCTCCTAAGTCTGACAGGCAAATTTCACACCACTCTTACTAGACACCCCCATTCCACCCTGGCCGGACTCATCCTGCCAGGCAGAGATCGGGCAGCCCAGCAGCCACACAAACCCCATGTGCAGACGAGGCTGGACACCAAGGTCCCACGGCCTCAGAGGAGGGCCCGCAGCTCACCTCCATATTGGGTGTGCCCCCAGCCTGTGACCCAGATGGCCTTGCCGACAGGGAAGACGTGGGAGGCATCGGGCAGACAGACAGGTCGCACCACGGAGCTGTACTCGGCTGGCTGTTCCAGCTCCAGCAGCGCGATGTCATAGTCGAAGGTGAAGTCGTTGAAGGAAGAGTGAGAGATGATGCGCTTGAGCCGGCGCTCCTGCACGCCAGGGGTGCTGCGCTGGCTCTGGTCATGCAGGCCCAGGAAGGCTGTCCACTTCCTGGGGTCCGAGTAACTGCAGGGAGAGCGCTGTGAGGCTGTGACCACGGGCCCCTACCCCGAGTTCCTCAGGGCTCCCGAAGGCTGCTCTGCACAGACAAGGCAGCAGCAGCTGTGGAGACCACATGACAGGGGGCCAACTCCCACGTGGTCTTGACTCTGGAAACTTGACTAAGTGCCCCCGCTGTAGCACTCAGCTCCTCTTCGCCTTTTTCCCCCCCTCTTCAAATTCCTTTTTAACCTGATGACCAAAACAGGTATCTTATGAACCTGATCTTTCACAGAAAGAATAACACAAAAATCAACTCAAAAATGTTTTTTTGAGTCAGAGTCTCATTCTGTCACCCAGGCTGAAGTGCAGTGGCACACTCATGGCCACCGCAGCCTCAACCTGCTGGGTTCAGGACATTATTCCACCTCAGTCTTCCAAGAGCTGGACCCACAGGTGTGTGCCACCACGCCCAGCTAATTTTTTTGATTTATTGTAGAGACAAGGTCTCACCATGTTGCCCAGGCCGGTTTTAAACCCATGGGCTCAGGCAATCCTCTCACCTCTGCCTCCCAGAGTGCTGGGATTACAGGCTTGAGCCACCGCTCCCGGCCCCAAGTAATTTTTTTAATGCAGTAGCATATACCATAAGAACAAAATGAATTGACAAATATATTGAGTTTTATCTACTGGGTTTGTTGTTGGCAGTGAAATAGGTCTAGCGGTTCTGAAACTGCACCACGTAACCTAAAGGACCGGGAGCCGAGTCCAGTGTGGGAAAAGGGAGACAGATATGGAATGGGGTCTGGAGTATCAGGAAAACATCATGGCTTTAAAAAATTGGCCTAGGCTGGGCTCGGTGGCTCAACCTATAATCCCAGCACTCTGGGAGGCTGAGACGAGTGGATTGCCTGAGCCTGCAGGTTCAAGACAAGCCCGGGCAACGTGGCAAGACCTCGTCTCTACAATAAATAAAAAATTAGCTGGGTGTGGTAGTGCACACCTGTAGTTCTGGCTACTTGGAAGGCTGAGGCAGAAGGGTCACTGGAGCCCAGCAGGTCAACGCTGGGGTGGCCGGGGGCAAGCCACTGCACTCAACCTGGGCGACAGAGTGAGACTCCAACTCAAAAAAAAAAAAATTGGCCTAAAAGCAATGCCTTCTTACAATAGCACCTAGGACTTAGTGTCTAAATATCTTTCATCACTGAAAGGAACCTTGGAAAAATGACTGATTTCAGACAGGGGCTTAAAGGAAGACATAAAGCAGACCTGGAAAGTTTTGTTTCCGCGGGAAACAAGTGAGCACTCCATCAAAGCAGTCAGCCTCACTGGCTGGAACAGGATGATATGAACACCAAAAGCAGTGACAGGAGGAAACTACCACACATGAGGAAGGATAAAAAGGATGGGGGGATCCATCAGTCCATCTTGAGTTTAGAAAGTAATTTTTTTTAAATGTTTAAGGGTAGAGGGAAAGCTCTTCTTTACAGAGAAAAACCAGTTACTAAACATAGAAGAGATGATAGAACAAGGAATCACATTCGCATGTGCCACAGCAACAAACACATGCAAGAGTCATCAAGGGATGCAGAAGCCATGGGGCAACTAGTGATCATGGGGAAACAAGACATTCACACGGACTCAAAGCACCAGGTGAAACTGCGTATCCATAACCACCCCTTTACGGTGGAAAAACCCAGTGGACCCCACCTGAGCCAGATTCCTCCCCCAGCCAGTGCCCTCCATGGAAGACCATGTGCTTCCTGGGAAGGGTACAGCGTCACCATCAAGTGTTTCCTAACTCAAACCATGGGAAAACAGTCAGAAAAATCCAAATTGAGAGATATCCTGCAAAGCAACTGGCCTGGACTTTAGAAAAATGCCAGTGTCATAGAAGTCCCCAAAGTAAAGGGCTTGGAGAACTATTCTAGATTTAAGAGAGACTAAATAAGCCTAATAACACAGGCATAACACCGTTGACTGGCTCCTAAAAATTTTTTTTAAGCTATTCAATTAGCGGATATCAGCAGTGGGGACAGCATACTGGCTCGTGGCATGGATCAATGCTGCCGTTTCTTTTTCTTTTTTTTTTTAAACAGGAAGCAAGATTTATTGGTGGGGATGAATGTGCTGCCACTTCTGAGTGTGATCCCCACCTGTGATTACGTGAGACAATGTCCTTGTCTTGAGATACACGGGTTGACATCCTTGAGAAGCATCATAATGGCTGGGCCAAATTTGGAAATGGTTCCCCAAAAAAGATGTGCATGTGTGAAGAGAGAAATAAAACCAAGGTGGTCAAACTCAACAATTAGTGGATACAGTTATAGGGTACGAGGTGTTTGTTGTACTCCTTTTTTTTTCCTTTCATGGTATTTGCAACATTTTTGAAGGTTTGAAAATTTTTCTTTTTTCTTTCTTTTTTTTTTTTTTGAGTTGGAGTCTCACTCTGTTGCCCAGACTGGAGTGCAGTGGCCACTCCCGGCCACCAAAGCCTCGACCTGCTGGGCTCCGGCGATCCTTCCACCTCAGACTTCCAAGTAGCTGGAACTACAGGCGCACGCTACCACACCCGGCTAATTTTTTTGATTTATTGCAGTGATGAGGTCTCGCCAAGTTGCCCAGGCGGGTCTCGAACCTGCAGGTTCAGGCAATCCACTCACCTCGGCCTCCCAAAGTGCGGGATTACAGGCTGAGCCACCAAGCCCAGTCGAAAATTTTTCAAAGCAAACAATTGGAAAAATATATCTTTTTTTTTTTTTTTTTTTGAGTTGGAGTCTCACTCTGTCGCCCAGACTGCTGGAGTGCAGTGGCCGCTTCCGGCCACAGCAGCCTTGACCTGGTGGGCTCCGGCGATCCTTCCGTCTCAGCCTTCCAAGTAGCCGGAATTACAGGTATGCGCTACCACGCCCAGCTGATTTTTTGATTTATTGTAGAGATGAGGTCTCGCTGCCCAGGTGGGTCTCGAACCCACGGGCTCAGGCAATCCACTCACCTCAGCCTCCCAAAGTCGCGGGATTACAGGCTGAGCCACCAAGCCCGGCCGGAAAAATATATCCTTAAAATAGAAAATGTGTATGACAGAAAAGCATAAAGACCTGCCTCCTTTTCCCTGACCTCTCAGGGAAGTCAAGAGGCTGCGCACCCCTCCCCCATCCCACCCCCAGCAGCCTCCCCTTGCCTGGGACTGAACCAAGCCCCTCCTCTGTGTCTGTCCCCTACCCCTGCCCAGAGCCCTCTCTGGGCTGCCCTGTGTCCCTCCCCTCCTAGCCATTCCTGCGAACACCACCCTACAGAATCTTGCAGCCTCTGGTCTTTCCTTACTCTAGTCTGTTGCTGCCAGAAAATAACTTCCCAGAAACTGCATCCGTAAGGTCCTATTCATCTTATTCAACAGCCTAAAAGGATTCCCAAAACCTGCCAGGTGAGGCCTTGCCACACGAACAAGCCTCCTATGTGCACCGTTCATGGCCCCTTTCTGACTGTTTCTCCCAATCACCCTCATGTCCAACCATGTATTTATCCACCCATGAATTCATTCATTCAGTAATTACTGGGAGTCTATGTTTCAGGAATTGCACCGGACCCAGTCTTCAAGTTCACAGTGTGCGTGGTGGGCACCGAAACAGGTCAGTGTGACCAGACTTTGGGAAGGCCTCGTGTGACGCAGACTGCTGAGAGGGAGGCTGCCGAGTGCCGAGCCAAGGTGGACTCAGGAAGTAAGGACATGGTGGAAGAAAGGCAGTGTCGGGGTGGGGGAAAGGAGAGCTATCCGAGTCTCCTCTGGCCCGTTTCCCATGATCCCAACAGATGCCCCATCAAGCTCTTGCCCCATGCCTGCAGGCTCCCACCTCCTGTTCCCCATGCCAGTCCCGTTCACCCAGCAACCTCGGCTCGAGCCCCTTCTTCCAGGAAGCCCTCTCCACTAACTCTGACAAAAGGTCTTTTCTCTAAAGCCAATATTAGTCAGCCAGGACAGTTTTTGGCCATATCAGCAAACTCTGTCTCTGGTTGTTTAAGGTGCACATGTCTACCAGCAGCTGAGAGCTCAGTTATAAAGCTGTAGCCACCAAGATCCCTAGGGTGACTACTGAGATCCCCACAGTGAATAACATGGTGTTGAAATGTGACTGGGACTTGCTAGCATTCAGGCAGTTTCCAATGTCCCAGGCACTCTTCTCAGCACTGACACAGTAGATGGTCTTATCCCCCACATAGCCCTGCAAAGTAAGTATGGCCATCCTTTTTTTTTTTTTCTTTTCAGAGACAGGGTCCCACTCTGTCATCCAGGCAGGAATGCAGTGGTGTGATCACAGCTCACTATAGCCTTGAACTCTTGGGCTCAAGCAATCCTCCCACCTCAGTCTTCTGAGTAGCTAAGACTACAGATGCACATCACTGTGCTCAGTTAAATTCTTCTATTTTGTAGAGACGAGATCTCACTATGTTGCCCAGGCTGGTTTTGAACTTCTGGACTCAAGTAATTCTCCCACCCTGCCCTCCCAAAGTGCTGGGATTACAGGCATGAGCCACCATGTCCAGCCCTACCCTTTAAGTTGAGGAGGTACAGAGAGGTTAGGCAAGCTGCACAAGATAACACAGCTAATATGTTGTAGGCCACAATTTGACCCCAGGTAGCCTGTGCCATTAACCATGGCATGATACCACCTCTCAGTGACACCCTATGAGCACTATGACTCAGCAGTGTGTTCAAGGTAACTTGACACCAGGTGCCTGCATACTTCACACCTCCCTGCCTTTGCACACAATGCTGCCTTTGTCTGGAAGGTCTGAACCACCTGGGTGCAGCTGACAAACACCCTCACCTTTCAGTTCATAAAGGAAGTACCAACAGGTACCCTCCCTGGCCCCTCTGGCATAATTCTAAAACAACCTGTGCTGGGCCCAAGGTGGCCTGTACACAGCCCTGACACAGTACTTACTGTGTGCATATATGCGCACGTATGCCTGTGTATGCACAAGTGAGTGTACAGTATCTTGTCCCTACCCTAGCAAGTCTATGAAGTACAGTCTGTAGGGACCAAGTCTTTCTCACATGTCTCCTGAATACTATTAAGAATGGACACTGAGTGTATTACAATGAACACTGAGTGTATTTTTTTTTTTTGAGTTGGAGTCTCACTCTGTCGCCCAGAGGCACGTTCCTGGCCACCGCAGCCTCGACCTGCAGGGCTCCAGCAATCCTTCCACCTCAGCCTTCCAAGTAGCTGGAACTATAGGCACGTGTCACCACGCCTGGCTAATTTTTGATTTATTGTAGAGATGAGGTCTCGCCAAGTTGCCCGGGCGGGTCTCAAACCCGTGGGCTCAGGAAATCCACTCACCTCGGCCTCCCAAAGCGCGGGATTACAGGCTGAGCCACCGAGCCTGGCTGACATTGAGTGTATTAATTGGCAGAAGTAGGACTGATGATCAACAGAAGATGAAGGAAAATAAAATAAGAAATGAAACAATGAAGGAAAGAAAAAGAAGAAGCGGTATACCAAGGGTGGGGAGAATTCTTGGTAAGTATACAAAGGGGGACCCAAAAAAATGGAATTATTTTTTGGAGAGCAAGCTCCTTGTAGTACAGGATTTCCCTGCTTGATAAATGTTCTAGGAACCCATTGGCATCACCGTACCAGCTAGCATTGTTGTGAGAAGCTGCATTTCACCTTCAGTGAATATTTTTTGGATATTCTTTCAACGCGTTTGCCCATTTCATGATGGGTGATTTATGAGTACAGCTGCCCACAGCTGCCCACAGTACACGGAATGATGTTCAGCAGTTTTTGACCAAAAATGTCATGGCCCCTGCATCCCACCCTCTCTATTCACTCAATCTCACACCAAGTGATTTTTTTGTCTCCCTGGATGAAAAAGTCCTCAAAGGGAAGCATTTCACCAATGAAGAGGTGAAACAAAAAACCGCAGAAGCACTAAAAGGCATCAAAATGAATGAGTTCAAAAACTGTTTTGGGCAGTGGAAAAAGCGTCTCAATAGGTGTATTGCTTCAAAAGGACAGTACTTTGAAGGGGATTGAAATTTAAACATGTAAGAACAAATACACAGTTTTTAATAAATAAATTGCAGGGTTTTTTTGGGTCCCCCCTCACATACACATCTGTTTCCCAGCTCAACCTGCTGAGGGACCCAGAAACACGATGCGTACACCCAGCACCTGGATCTTGTTTTCTAAGGAAGGAAAGAGGCTCCTTGGAAAGACAACTGGTTCTAGGGCCATGACAAGGAAAATACAAGATGAGACCAGAGCGCCTGGCAGTGCTGGAAATAAGAAAGGGGCTCAAAAGAGCAAAAAAGTGGAGCATATCAAAGACACGCAGACGCCAGCCTCCAAGGATTCCCTGTGGTCAAGTCTGAAACAACTTGAGCAGCAAAGTAAATATCATGGTATTGGATTTCAACCCAAAATGTAAAATAAATATGAGTCCATACAAATATAAATAAGTTATTAAAGAAATGGGAGAGACCTTTCTTAAAGAGGAATCCCAAATGGGCATTCAGTTTCTTCAGAGTGGAGAAGGCCAGCAAACACCATGCGAACCAAGTGACACACACATCCTAACGTCACCAGTGACATGTCATATTGATAGAATTCACCTGCCGACACAAGGCAATGTTATTTCCACACACTTGTAACCCCAGTCTAACCACGAGAAGAACATCAGACAAACCCAGATGGAAGGACATGCCACAGGATACGTGGCCTCCAGACTGTTAAGCAAAAGACTGAGAAGACGAGGAGTCTGGAGACAGGACAAGGAAATGCAGTGTGCTAGCCAGGTCTGACTCCTGGAACAGAAAGGATGTCAAAGCCGGGCTCGGTGGCTCAGCCTGTAATCCCGCGCTTTGGGAGGCCAAGGTGAGTGGATTGCCTGAGCCCGCGGGTTCGAGACCCGCCTGGGCAACTTGGTGAGACCGCATCTCTACAATAAATCAAAAAATCAGCCAGGCGTGGTAGCGCGCACCTGTAGTTCCAGCTGCTTGGAAGGCTGAGGCGGAAGGATCGCCAGAGCCCAGCAGGTCGAGGCTGCAGTGGCCGGGAGCAGCCACTGCACTCCGGTCTGGGTGACAGAGTGAGACTCCAACTCAAAAACAAAACAAAACAAAACAGAAAGGATGTCGGTGTGAAGCTGGAGGGTTCCAGGTAAGTCTGGAGTTTAATTACTAGAAAAGGATCAACATTAGTTCCTTAGTGTTGACAAACATATAGCATTGCCGTCCATCTCCATGACCCATACCAGGTGCATCTGTCTGACTACTATGCAAAACATCAGTGCCACGGGCCTCCTTCCGACTGTAGTCCTGCCTCTCCTCCCTGCAAAAAGGCGGTCGAGGGCCAGGGTCCCCTGCTCCCAGCCTACAGGATGTACATTCCTCCTTCCAAGGGCAGGACTCTCCTGGAAGGCCCAAGCCCTGTGTCTACTTCTTCAGAGCAAAACTCCTTCCTGCAGCCAATGGCCAGAGGGCCTGGGAAGACCAGGAACTAGGACACAAATAGCCCCAGCCGGGCATCGAGCTCCCTGTTCCTGCTTATTCTCTGGCCTCCCAGATCCTGGCCCCTGCTCACCTATCTTGGGACTCCTATGTGAGCCCTCCTCCAGGTCTCTCATCTGTCTGTCCGCGCGTCTCAGGCTATGATGTGCCGATCACCTACCGTGTGCCAGGCACAGCACTATGTCTCAAATACGGCATCGCATTTGCTTCTCCCAACTCTAAGGATGAGAACTGATGATATCACCATTCTCAGTGAAGAATCTGAGGTCTAGGAAGTTTGAATAACTTGCCCAAGGTCACCTGCAAGCCAAAGCTGAAACACGAATCCACGGTCCATCTTAACCAATCCAAGGAGTCACGCAGTGCAAACTAACCACACAGGTTTGGAAATCAACAACCCTACGCTCAAGTCTGGCTCTGCCACTTAACAGCTGTGCAAGTCCAAGACACTGTCCTCACTTCTCAGAACCTCGGTTTCTATAAAATGAAGCTATAATCAGACCTGGCTAACTTGGTAGAAGCCGCACAGACAGTGCTTGACCGAGGTTAATAAAAGTGAGTTTGTAGTTGTTCATGTTACTGAGCCCCATCCTGGGATAGCTGCCCACCCCTCCAGGCCCTGCCCTATGCAGTTCACCCTGGCAGGACTCACAGACACAAGGGGCCAGCCAGAGGCTCCCTGCTACCCCCAGCGACCCACCTGAATCCCCTGTCGTCGACATAGCAGTGCGCCGCGGAGACCAGCCAGGTGGGGGAGATCAGTGAGGCTCCGCAGACATGGCCCTGGCCCTGCACATGCAGGCTCACCTGCCAGGGCCACTCGCCCTCCTCTGCATCCGTGCCCCCAACAACACGGGCCTGTCTGGTGAACGGCCGCAGCCCACACTCTGCAGAAGGGCCAGACAACAGCATGTCAAGGTGGGGACACCCAACCCCAGGGGGCCTGCACCAGGTGCGGCAAGACACCGTGGGGGAAGTCACCTCTTGGCGTGCACAGCACTGCTGGAGCAGATGCAGTGTGAAGGACCTCTCGGAACTCCTTCAAGCTTCCCTGACCTTCTGACTTTCCACCTGGGGTCTCCCTTTCCCCACTCCTGAATCCAAACGTTCACATGCCCATGTCCCCCACCCTACACAAATGCAGCGGGGAGCCTTCAGGGCCTGCTGGTCAGCTTAGATTTGATTTGGGTGTCATTTGCCTAGATTTCCTCACTGAATGCTGAAAGGCACAGCTCTCAGAGGGACAAGTGAATGGCTGACACGAAGTCATAGAATCGCTGCAACTGTGCTCAACGTATCCCGTAGCCAGCTCTGAAACCCACAGAAGCTGCAAATTAAAGTAGAGGGTATGTGAGGGTAAGCCCTGTCTAGTGCTCAGGTAAGCAGGGCCTGCTCTTCTCCAGGCCTCCTCCCCTTGGTGGGTCTACAGGCAGGGGCCAGCCCAGCACCACAGCCAGGATCCCCACCATGCCTCAGAGACACTGATGTCTTGGCTGCCCTGGGCCTTTCTCCATGACCAGAGTGAGCCCATGGGGTGGTGCCTTCACATCAACCGGCAAAGCCATCCTTTCCTCCAGGAGATGCACCCTCTTCTCCGGGCACAGAGCTGGGTGAGTGGGGTGCTGGCAGGATTGTCAACTCTGGGTATACCCTTTGGTGGGTGCCTTGCACAGGGAACAACCGTAGGCGGGGCCCTGCTCACCGCAGTCTTTCTCATCCGAGCCGTCACTACAGTCCTTCTTCCCATCACACTCAGGGTTGCCCTTGCTCAAGCACAGCCCGTTGTGGCAGCGATAGGTGTGTTTGGTGCAAGTGACGGTGCTCACTGTTCAAGGAGGATATGGGTGGGAAGGGAATCAGTTCCTCGGCAGCACCCACGTAGGAGCCAGGGTCGGCACCAGAAACCCCTGATGGTGCCTCATGATGCACGAGCCTCGGACCCCCCACCCAAACCCACCCCTCCACCCACCTACTATCCTTCCAGCCTTGCTACAGGTTCTCTGCCTTCTGGAAGACTCTATCCGGCTGGCACCCTTTCCCTGCACACAACACTCAGGTGGTTGTGCTTATTCAACTTCACACATGTGGCACGTGAGTGTGCTCATAGCTGCCCTGGGGGCTGCTCCACTAGGGGACTAGCTCCCCATGGGCTGCAGAAAGGCAGGCAGGACTGGGCCTCACCACTGCTGCAGGAAGCCTCATCGGACCCATCCCCACAGTTGTCCTTCCCGTCACACTGCTGGCTCTTCGGGAGGCACTTCCCATTGGAACACTTGAAGGTCTGGGCCGGACAACCTGGGGAAGTACAAGGACGTCACAACCCATCCTGCCCGCCCGGCCGAGCCACGGCTGCAGGGGGGCCCAGGGGTGCCCCCCCCGGCACTCACGGCACCCCAGCTCGTCGCTGTCGTCTCCGCAGTCATTCACGCCGTCGCATACCCAGAAGAGAGGTTTGCAGAACTTATTCTTGCATGTGAACTGGTGGGAGGCATTGCATCCTGGACCAGGGGACAGCGGGACCGGCTGAGCCTCAGTTGCCTCCCCAGGGAAGCCTGGGCCCCCAGGGGGCTGCCTGGGGATGGCTTTCCTATCTGGAGAGTGGCCCAGAGCGGCCCTGCCACACTAGTTGTGGAAGCCACCCTCAACCCTTCCGGACACTCCACTGTCTGCCCTGACAGAAGCCAAGATTTCCAGAGGGGAGAGGGAGGGGAGAGGGCTGGATATCTCTATGCAGGGGTATGGGAACAATCTCCTAGCCCCCTCAGGCCTTCCTGCCCCAGGGGTGAGCCAGCTAGAGCCTGAGGACCAAGCCAGGGAAGGCAGGGTGGGGCCTGGGGCTCCCAGCGCTACTCACTGCAGTTGAGTTCATCGCTGTAGTCGGTGCAGTCAGCCCAGCCATCACAACGCAGCTCATGCCGGACACATCGCCCGGTTTTGCATGTGAACTTCCCAGGACATGCTGCAGGGCACAGGCAGGCCTGAGGTCCAGGGGGCCCATCCACCTCCCGCAGCTGACTCCCCCAGACCCAGTCACAAACAGAGAGAAGCAGAGCAGGCACTTGAGTCCAAGACAGGTGTCACCCAGGCCCACTGAGCTCTGGCAATGGGCTTCCTACTCCAGTAGCCAATGTGGAGGAGGGTGGGCCAAACGACTAACCCGGGCAGGCCAGATCCCTCCCCACCACTGGTGACCAAAACCCAAGAAACTCCAGGCACATTAGAGAGAGGCTGGCTTGATTTGCAGGCCCTTCTACTGCCCTGTGTCCTGAGCCATCAGGTGTCTTTGAGGGACAGGCCCTACCTGTAACACAGGGTGGGCAACAGCAGCTCAACAAGTCAATGATGAATGTGTCTTATCCAAATGCAAAAAGGGGTCACATGTGATGGCTCACATCTGTAATTCTAGCACTTTGGAAGGCTGAAGCAGGAGGACTGCTTGAGCCCAGAAGTTCAAGACCAACCTGGGCAACATAGCAAGACCTCATCTCTACAAAAAAAAATTTTTTTAATTTGCTTGGAGTGGTGGCATGTGCTATCAGTCCCAGTTACTCAGGAGGCTCAGGTGGAAGGATTACCTGAGCCCAGAAGGTCAAGGCTGTGGTGAGCTGTGATTGTGCCACTGCACTCCAGCCTAGGTGACAGAGTAAAATCCCAACTCAAAAAAACAAAAACGTAAAATGGCATCATGTAACTCCTTTACTCTAAGTTATTTTCCACATTTCAGTGTTTCTGAAATCAGCAGGCATGTGACAACTGCTGTCATCAAGCAGATGACAAAGTTGTAAGGAGGCCATTGTCACTGCCTCTGAAGATGTGTTAGATCAAACGTATTCAATCATCCAATTATACTTTTGGTGGCAAGCCACCCAGCTGAATTTTTGTTTATTTATTGTAAAAATAGAGACAAGGTCTCACTTTGTTGCCCAGGCTGGTCCCCAACTCCTGGTCTCAAGTGATCCTCTCACCGCAGCCTCCCAAAGCACTCAGATTACATGCGTGAGCCACCACACTCAGGCTTACTTTTAACTTAAATGTGAATTCCTGAACATAGTTAAAAATATCTTCCCAAAAGTTATTCTATGATGCAGGATTGAAATAAAAAATCACTGTGTATGTGAACAAATTGCCGTTGCTGAAACACAGTCAACAACAGCATTTTCTAATACATCTCAAAATTATGCTACAAATCCTAAAGGGGCTAATAGGCCACGAAGACAAGCACAGATGATCAAAGTCATGATAATTCCGAACCCGAGGGACAGATGGCCCAGAGGAGCTCAGTAAAGGAGAGTCCTTGGGCTGCAGGCGCCTCCCGCTGGGACTGCAACCCTCAAGGGCGTGGTGTACACCAGCGTTTGCGCTGGCTTGTTTTAATAAATTCACTAAAGGTAGCGTGTTTTCATCAAGAAGCTAGGAGGGTGATGATGCATCCCATATTCCCACTACCTCAGAATCAGAAAGCACAATGCTAAGATAAAGAGTAGTCAAGGGCATCCCGGGCAGTCCCCTAGGCAGGCCCAATCTCCTAGCGACATTACTCACGGTCGCTGGAATCATAGGAGAGATATTCAGCTAGGAAGCCCGTGTCAGTGTAGGACTGATCCGAATGGAAACGAACTGTGATCCTGCTGTTGTTGCTGCTGATGACAAACTGGGGCCTCTCTCCACAGTACCTGGAAGGGGCGCAAGGTGAGGGCCAGCTCGGGGATCCCTCCCCACCCTCCCCCAGCACTCCTCCACTCCCCTGGGCTCACCGCTCGCCGTTGACCTCCACGTAGTCCTTGGGGCAGCTGCCCAGGGGCACGTTGGGCTCCAGCAGGTAGAAGAGTTTGAAGAGCACCTTCACATTCTGATTGTTGGGCACCTGGAGAGAGAGTTGCTGCTGGGACCCTGAGACTTCTTTCCCTTTTTCTTGAACCCCAGGGTGTCACATGGGAGCAGCACGGAGCAGAGAGACACTATTCCATTACGAAGGAAGGTGGAAAGCTCTCTTTTGAAGAAAAAAAAGAGACCACTCTCTGACAGGGATGGTGAGGGCACCTGTGGGCACGACTGTATTGTTCTGCCATCATTAACGACTGCCTTCTTGAGTTTCACCTACATTCTCTGATTCCATCCTGAAAGCACCTCTAAGACCCAGGCACTATCGCCCTCACTTGACCTGCGAGCAGACTGAGGCACAGACAGGCTCAGTGATTGCCAAGGTCCCTCAGCCACTGGTCAAGGGGCTGGCATCTGAGTGTGGGTCTGTGTGACCCTGCAACGGGAGAGCTTACCCCCTCCAGGGCTCCAGACACAAAGCCAATCTGGGGTGGCTAAGGGAGCACATCTTTCCTTTCTTCTGACCTTCCTCATTTGACATCCTGGAGTATGGCCTCCCTTCTCCCTCTCTCTCCCTCCCTCCTTTCCTCTCTCCCTCTCCTTCCCTTTTCCTCTCTTTTTCCCTCTCCCTCTCTCTCCCTTCCACTCTCTCTCACTCCTTCTTTCTTCCCCTCCCCCTCTCCCTACCTCTCTCTCTTTCCCCCGCTCCTCTTCCCTTCCCATCCTCTTTCTCCCCACCATGCACACACACCTCACAGCTCCTACCTGGATGTGCCACGTGCAGTCAATGTTGGGTGGGTAGTGGCCCGGGTAGTAGGGACTGCTAAATGTCCCCTGGGCTCCCCGTAAATTGCCTCCACAGCCTGAGAGAAAAGGCGAGAGAAAGAGTATGAGAACTGAGCACCTGCTGGCCAGGCAGGCAGGTGAAGGCCCCTCGAACTGAGGTCTCGAGCTGCCTTCTGAGTCCCTGGACACTGTGCAGGGTGTTGAGAAGCTTTAAGGATGGCTCCTGACCTAGTGCTCAAAATGCCCTTTGGTTCAAGCTCCATCCTTCTGTCGCTGACTTGGGTCAGTCTACCAGCCAGTGTCTAACCTGTGGCCTCCCAAGCTCAGGTCATCCTCTAAGGCCTGTCCCCTTCCCTGTGGCCTGCAGACAGCACCACCCTGCCCTGCCCTGCCTTACTGCTCATCTTAGGCAGCTGGAAGAAGGTGGCCTCAAAGCCGGGATGTCGCCGCTCAGTGTTGGTTATCAGCGTGATGAGGAAGACGTTCTGGGAGGAGAGGAAGGTCAGGTTGTAGGAGGGAGGGTAAGTGCCACACAGCCTGTGGGGGCAGAGGGCGGGGTGTTAGAGAAAACACAGAACCAAGCTTCTCACACACCTGGCCAGGGTGCCTAGCAGAGAGCCCCAAGGACCTCATTCCTAACCCTGGTCCAGTCCTCAAAAGGCCCAGGGTGGAATCAAAGACACTCAGGCAAGTCCCTCCCACACAATCACTAATATGAGCAAGGATTTATTGACAAGACTGTTCATCTTTGCTTAAACCAGCAAAGTCCTAGAAACAATGAATGCCTACTGACAGAGGATGTATAAAATAGACTATTGGCTTAATAATAACAGTAGTAGTATCAATAACATTTAATAACATTAAAAAGAGGCCTGGCACAGTTCTCAGTGTTCTTATTTCTATGAATCCTAATGTTCATAACAACTCTAGGAAGTAGAAATTATTATCCCTACCTTACAGATAAGGAAACTGAGGCAAAGAGAGGTTCAGTAACTTGCCCAAGATCCCACAGTTAATAAATGTCAGGGCTGGCATTTACACTCAGGCATTCAGGCTCCAGAGTCTACACTGCTAACAACAGTGTCATCATGTATCACCTGCTTCTAAACAATGCGACGTTATGCAGTCATTAAAAACCATGCTCAGCGCTTTGGGTGGCTGAGGTAAGTGGATTGCCTGAGCCCGCGGGTTCAAGAGCCGCCTGGGCAACTTGGCGAGACCTCATCTCTACAATAAATCAAAAAATTAGCCAGGCATGGTAGCGCATGCCTATAGTTCCAGCTGCTTGGAAGGCTGAGGCAGAAGGATCGCCGGAGCCCAGCAGGTGGAGGCTGTGGTGGCTGGGAGCGTGCCACTGCACTCCAGTCTGGGCGACAGAGTGAGACTCCAACTCAAAAAAAAGAAAAGAAAAGAAAAGAAAACCATGCTCAGAGACAGGGTAGACTGATTTGGAAAGATTATCATAATATTCTGAAAGATCATCAGAATATAAAATTTTATCATAATGAAATTCTTTTCATTTTCAAAAAGCATCCCTGGTAGCCTAGTAGTTAGAATAAAAAGAAAATTAAAAAAAACAAAGACAGGTAACAAAACTGAATGTACCAGTACAACCAATTCCTAAACATGCACACAGTAAAAACGTCTGGGAGAATTTACATCACTAAGTTAACAGTTTTAGGCGGGGTGTGGTAGCATGCCTGGCCCAGCTACTTGGAAGACTGAGGCAGAAGAATCGCCTAAGCCCAGCAGGTCGAGGCTGCGGTGGCCATGAACATGCCACTGCACTCCAGCGTGGGCAACAGAGTGAGACTCTGATTAAAAAAAAAAAAAATTAACAGTGTTTATGTCTACACAGTAAGATAATGAGTGACTTTTGTCACTCTTTTGCTTGCTGACTTCCACTTTTTCCTCTTGGGACCATGTATTTCTTTGTTGTACGATTAATAAATTAGAGAGATGAAAAAGAAGTCCTGGCTGCTAAGCTGTAGCAGCAGATGGCTCTAGCTTGTTTAGGAGCTGAATTTTAGCCCATTATTAATCACAAAATGTCTGCCCTCCAATTTGCACAGACAGTAACAGGAGGCTCTAACCCACTGAGGCTGGGAGAGGCAGTCAACCCCCAGCCACAGCTCTCTGGGCGGTGTGCTTCCTCCTGACTTGGGGCATTCAGCAGGTGTTTTAGTCATGACTTTTCATTTACTGTATTTTGACATTTGGGGCCTGGCTGACCCTGGAGGGATGCCCCTCCCAGGGCTAGCCAAGGCTTAGAGATAGCAAAGGACTCACTTGCAAGTGAACCTTTAACATATAAACCAAGCACCCAGCCCCACTCCCCAAATCAAGATCTCACACTCAGGGGCACTATTGCTTGCCTGAATCACCCGAGGGTCAGGTACCAGACAACCAGGGACAGATGCCCCTACGCTCCAGAGCCCAATTATTCACGTGAGCCAGTCCTGTTCACCTGCCTTGTCTTGACTTCCCTGTGTAAACCACAAAAGACTCCTGCCCATATGTCCCCACCCTTGCTGCCTCTGGATAAATCCTGGTGCTTCCCTGGCTGGCCCTACACACTTTGCCATGCCATGCTCCTCCTCTTAGGATCTGTAACAAACTCTCTTTCAATGGCAGTCATCTCCTGACCTGTTGGCCTTACTATACCTGAATTATAAAACCTAGAGTTTATGATTGTGGGCTGCACCTTCCATCTGGCAATGTAGGGAAGCACACCTGCTCATGCTGGATGTGGCATCTAGGGACCAGTGGGCCTTTGTCACCCTTGCCAAAACTGGGAAAATCAACCCAGACACTCTGCTAGAGCTCATGCTGAAGGTCACTCCACACCTGTCCTCCACTGCCAGGAAGTTTAGCTGTAGCCTGTGGTCATGAGTCATAAACTGTCCCAAACCTCCACTGCAATTTGTTCAGGAGACCAGCCCCTACAGGGACAGCCACCAAGTTCCCATAGCCGCACCCCATTCTCCAGGATACTTACTGCACCAGGGCATGGGGCTCCATGGGGCTCAAGGTATCATACACCGTCACCAGGTCACTGCCACGTTCATCGCAGGATGCAACGTCAAAGCTGCGGAAGGTGAGGCTCAGCACTGAGTCTGCATCCCCCCGCAGAGCCCACTGGCAGCGAGCGCGAGCTGGGTAGGGGCTGTCGGGGAAGCCAGGCGTAGTGAAGCGAGTCAGCTCCCCACCACGGGCATGCAGTGCAAAGCTGCAGCTGTCTGTGCAGGAGACAAGAAGGAGGGCGTGGGGGTGAGAACAAGACAGAACTGCAGGGGCAGCCAAGAGACAAAAAGGTGGGCATGGGGGTGAGAACAGGACAGAACTGCAGGGGCAGCCAAGAGACCCAGTAGGGGCACACCCTAGACATGTCCACTCCGAGATGTCCCAGGCTACCCTGGATCTGAAGACACCATGAAGGGTGCCTCTCAGAAGGGCCTGGAAGAGCCAGAGGGATGTACTGGCCATCGGCATGGTCTGACTTCTGGGGACCCCCTGGGCTCAGTGGCATCTGGCTATACTCCCCTCTTTTCCACCCAGAGGAAGGAGGCATGATACTTACTGTCCTGAGTCCTCTGTACCGTTCTGGGGTCAGTGGCTGAAGAACAAGAGGAAGGACAAGGCAGTTACCGAGTCTGTCTACTTCCTTAATCCTGCTTTCTTATTATGGTAAGGAAGGGGCCAGCCGGCAAGCTATCTTCTCTAGGGGTACTGGGCTTAGGAACGTTGGTGCCCCGCAATGGTCCAGAGCCCAGCCACGCTTCCCTGAAGTCACATGCCCACCCCAGGCCCACCCCGGGCCCACCCAGGACTCACGGAAGGCCACCACCGAGGTCAGCACGAAGGAGTGCAGGGCCCGCGCACGTGGTGGCAGCGTGACCACGCGTTCCTCTGCCATGGCACGTTCAGCCTCCTCCACCAGGTGCTGCGGGAGGCTGAACTCTGACCAATAGTAGGCAATGACGCTGCCCTCGCTGTGGAGAGAGCAGTGAGCCTGAGACGTGGGGCTCCGGTGACCGCTTTCCCCACACTCTCTCAGGCTGACCTGAGCAGGTGGGCAGCCAGGCTGGTCCTTGGGGGCTCCGCAGGGACTCCTGTCCACAGAGGCCCCACCACAGACTCTCTGTTGTGAGCACCCACCTTCCCACTCCCAGAGCCAGAGATCGTGCCCATCTGCTCTCAGCCTCATTCCCGACCTGAGGCATCTTGGGGCCAGTTCAGGTTTAGGGGTGAATGAGGAAATAAATGTGATTGGCATTTGACCACTAACTTGGGCACAGCAAGTATCACTTTCCTGAGTTTGGGTTCTGATCTGGGAGAGGGGACAGAAATGACACGTGCCACAGTACCACAAGGATTCAACTGAACAAGCACACTAAAAAGTACTTTGTGAATAAAGTCTTTTGAAAAAGTGTTTGAAAAAACTGCCCAAGCACAGCAAACGTGAGGACCCATTGAAGGTTTCTTGAGCACCCTGAAACCCAAACTTGGAAAAGTAAAAAAATATCACAGCCATTACTGGCACTGTGCCAAGCTCTCCATAGGCCTGTGTTCACTTCATCCTAGCAACACAGCTATGGTCACCCCAGCCTCAGGGACAGAAGAGTCAAGCCGTTGAGTGACTTGTAGGCAGGACAGAAAAAGGACCCGCCTTGGCTTTCCAAGCCTGGAGCTCCAGCCTCATCCCCCACACAGCACATCCCGATCCCACTCCCAGGCAGTCTGCAGACCAGCCCACTAAGCTGTCTCACCCACCTGAAGGCAGTCACAGCAGACTCCTTGTGGTAGGGGCCCAGGGTGGGGACCCCGCTGTACAGCAGCTTCAGCTGAGGAAGGAGACAAGGCTCACATCAGGTCAAAGAGTGGCTATGACCCCTGCCCTAAGCCCAGGCCGCTCCCTCCCTTCCTTGGACTGGGGCCTCTTCCCGAGCCAGCCCCCTGTCCCAGGGCCTGGGAGCAAAGGAGATGTGTGCCCTTTCTGCTCAGTGGGCTGTGGGTGCCAGAACAGACGGCAGGGCAGGGCTCCCACCGAGGGCAGGACTTACCGCTTCCTTCACCTTGTTGGCCAGGCTTATAAACTCAGTGGAGTTGGAATCCTCATAGGCATCCAGAAAGTTCTCATTTGTGATCCTCAGGTAGCCATTGAAGATCTTTTGGACCCGCATGTTCTGGTCTGTGTGGGACCAGGAGGAGCGCGGTCAGAAGAGGTAGCCCCAGCCCCACCTGTCCCCCACCATCCACAGCTACACCCAGCTTCCTGGGGAAGTAAAGTCAGGGAGGGGCCAGCAGGCAGCCCTGACCACTCCCCATCACTCCCCATCAGGATTCAAAAGAAGCCATGAGACACTCCTCTTCACAGTTGGTGGCCCCTGGGTCTGTCCGCTGAGGGAAGAGGGACAACCACCTCACATCGCCCTCCCTGGAGCCAGTCCCGGTTTCACTCACACTGGAAGTGCCACACTAGGAAGCCGACGGCGAGTGATACCAATAGGATACCAGTCAGCACAGCCACCAGCACCACCCAGCGCTTCGGGCCATGCTTCTCCACCTTCTTGGTATTATTGACTGGCAAGAACTCCACGCCTTCCTCGAAGCCATTCATGCCCTGCACAGAGAAAGGCATCGTGACTCAGATATGCTCACCTCATGCCTCCCAACCCCGCTCAGGGAAGGACGTCTACACTTTTGCGAGGTCTAGCTTGGAGAGAGGAGCAAGGGCGGAATGAGGTCAGGGCTTCTTGCACAGGCAGGCCCCATTGGGCCAGGTCACATAACCTGCACTCTGCACTCTGACCCCATGGAGACGATGAGCCTGATGTCTGCACAGGTGACAACTGCTTAGGACTGTTAGTTTAAGTGAAATGAAGGGCCATCCAAACCCAGCCTTTGAGGTCTCCCCTCAGGGGAACCATATTTAACACAGATACATGCCCAGGAGCAGGGAGAGTGACCCCAGCACAGAACATGGCACCCGTGGTGCCCTGTATAGATTTCCAGGGGCAGCTTCCTCCTCCGCACCACAGCCTCGGCCAGATGCAGTCCCCACTATCACCTGGGCCAGGAGCCCATGGCCAGTGTCAACTGCACATCCAGCCCAGAGGTCCCACCCTGCCAATGTTTAACCAGCATAAGGGCAGTAAACTGAGGCAGCTCTGAAGTGCCGTCGTGGAACAAACTGCTCTGGGTTTGATCTTAGATGTCTCCAGCTCAGGACCTCCAGGCGTGGTGAGAGGACCAGGTCTCTGCGAGAATCCTCACACATGCTTGAGACCCAAGACAGTGAGAGGCAAACAAACAGAACTTCTGACAAACAGGAGGGCATCTTCCCTGGGATCCTCCCTGCTGTCTCTTTCCAGGATGAGGGGACCTGAATACGGAGGGTGCAGACAGGGTGTCGGCTGGCCCAATGACAGATAGGCGAACATTTCTGCCCACAGCACACTCCATCTGCCCGCCCTGAATCCTGAAGAGGTATTGTGACCTTGTGCAGTAGCGCTGGAGGATTAACTACCTCAAACCCATTCCACAGGGCTTACCATGAAAGCAACAGCCACCACCCAGACCCACCAGGGTTGCCACTTTTAACAGTTTCCTGGTGTAGTTCTTCCAGTGGCTACCTCATAGCTCTAGAGTATGTTCTTGAGCTGACAGTTCTTGACATGTCACATTTACACATTAGCTATTAACTGACTGCTATGAAACATTCTCCCTACTGCAGCCACACTGAGATACTTGTGTCTCCAATTTTAGTTCTTTAATGGACTAAATCTGTGACTATCTAATATCACACACAGCAACACACCCCAGAGACAACCACTTAAAATGCTTTCCAGCTGCTTGTTCTGAACTGTGTCTCCATATTACTAAATAATATGCCAATAACACTAACTCTTGATTCAGCTACTGAAAATATCAATTGACTTCCTGTTATGATCATGTGAATGTTAATCTCGTTCCATCCCATTCTCCCAATAGTTACAAGATTAAAGTTTTAATTATTTAAAAATTTTTTTTGAATTAGGGTATCACTCTGTCACCCAAGCAGCAGTCCAGTGGCACGTTCATAGCTCATTGCTGCCTCAACCTCCTAAGTTCAGGTGAGTCTTCTGCCTCCAAATAGCTAGGACTACAGGCATGCACTACCACACCTGGATAATTTTTTTGATTTTTTTTGGTAAAGACAAGGTCTTGCTATGTTGCCTAGGCTGGTCTTGAACTCCTGGGGTCAAGCAATCTTGCCTGGGCTGGGATTACAGGTATGAGCCGCTATAAGACTAAGGATCCAGCTATAAGACTAAGGTTTTTGGTTTTTTTTTTTTATTTGGAGTCTCACTTTGTCACCCAGACTGGAGTGCAGTGGCTGCTCCCGGCCACTGCAGCCTCGACCCACTGGGCGCTGGCTTTCCTTCCGCCCCAGCCTTCCAAGTAGCCGGAATTACAGGCACACGCTACCATGCCTGGCTGATTTTTTGATTTATTGTAGAGAGGCGGTCTCGCCAAGTTGCCCAGGCGGGTCTCGAACCCGCGGGCTCAGGCAATCCACTCACCTCAGCTCTCAAAGCGTGGGATTACAGGCTGAACCACCGAGCCCCGCTAAAACTAAGGTTTTTAAAAGTATATTCTACTCTATGGTTTTATTATCTTTACTATCAGACGGTGAAAATAATGTTCACTATTATGTTTCCTTTCCTGTACAATTTATTTGTTTTTCCTGCTGCAAATTTTCACTTACTTGGGTTTTTTTTTTAAACATACACCCAAATCTTTACATACAATCTAAGAGCACTGTAGCACTGTTCTCAATCTTCTACATATAAAATAATTTATTTCATGTTCTTCCTGGGGGGCTCCCTCCCAGAGCCCTTTGTCCTTTCTCAGAGCAGCTGTCAGGAACCTCCTTCATCATTGCCCTGGGGATATTATTATTATTATTATTATTATTATTTTGAGTTGGAGTCTCACTCTGTTGCCCAGACTGGAGTGCAGTGGCTGCTACCGGTCACCGCAGCCTCGACCTTAGCCTTCCAAGTAGGTGGAACTACAGGCGTGCGCTACCATGCCCAGCTCATTTTTAATTTATTGTAGAGATGAGGTCTTGCCTAGTTGCCCAGGCGGATCTCGAACCCCCGGGCTCAGGCAATCCACTCACCTTGGCCTCCCAAAGTGCTGGGATTACAGACTGAGCCACCCAGCCCGGCCCCTGGGGATTTTCTTAATCTCCGTCTGTGTTAAAACTCCTATTTCCTGGATTCCACGTCTTTATCTCTCTTGATTTACTTCATTTTGGTGGAACACATAATTTTTTTTTCTGATTAAAAAGACTGTGAAAAATTGGATATGTATATTATTAGTAAGTTCCCAAGAAAGACTTTTTTGATACTTTGCACATTTCTGAAAATACCTTAATTTTACACTCATTCATAGATAGTTTGGTTGGGTATAGAACTACAGGTGTAAAATAATTTTTACTTAGAATTTTGAGGGTTCCATTGTTTTTTAACTTTTTTTTCACTTTTGAAAAATATGCTAATATTATAAATGTATTATCTTTTATTTATGACTTTGTCATCTTTCTGAAAGTCTTGAGGATGTGTTTAAACCAGGTCTTTTTTTTTTTTTTTTTTTTTTTTAGTGACAAGGTCTTACTCTGTTGCCCAGGTTAGAATGCAGTAGTGTGGTCATAGCTCATTATCACCTCAAAATCTGGGATCAAGCAATCCTCCCACTTCGGCCTCCTACTGAGTAGTTGGACTACAGGCATGTACCACCATGCCTGGATTATTTTATTTTATTTTTTGTAGAGAACAGGGTCTCACTATGTTGCCCAAGGCTGGTCTTGAACTCCTGACTTCAAGGTATCTTCCCACCTCAGCCTTTCAAGGTGCTGGAATTTCAGATGTGAGTCACCATTCATGGCCTGAATTGGGTCTTTAAATTTCATTATGCTGAGCTTTCCACATGCTCTCTGAACTTGGAAATGTAAATCTTTCAGTCTGGTAGCTTTCTTGTCTTATTTTTTAGATTATGACCACCCTACATTTTCTCTGGTCCACCTTTCTTCAATCCCTAGTATATTTATCTTTCATTTCCCTTTTCTCTGTGTTATCCATCTCATTATTTTTAAATTTCCTATTGAGTTTTTTAATTTTGCTATCAAGTTTTTTTTTTTTTTGAGTTGGAGTCTCACTCTGTCACCCAGACTGGAGTGCAGTAGTACGCTCCCGGCCACCTCAGCCTCGACCTGCTGGGCTCTGGCGATCCTTCCGCCTCAGCCTTCCAAGTAGCTGGAACTACAGGCATGCACCACCACACCTGGCTAATTTTATGATTTATTGTAGAGATGAGGTCTTGCCTTGTTGCTCAGGCTGGTCTCGAACCCCTGAGCTCAGGCAATCCTCTTGCCTCCACCTCCCAAAGTGCTGGGATTACAGGCGTGAGCTACCGAGTCCGGCTAGAATTTTAATTTCTAAGAGTTTTCTTGTTTTCTGAATTTTCCTCTTTTATGGGATCTTGTGTTTGTCATTCTTATATTTCTTATATTTGAGGGCCTTTTCTCTGCTTTTGACTTTCTCTTCCATGTTGAAGGTTCCCCTCAAAAGCCCAGGTGTCCTTGGGGGGTTGTTTTTATTTAGGAATAAACCCCTAAAGGCTGTTGGGAAGCTCTATGTGCAGGGCTTGCCACAGTGGCTTCCCTGTAGGGCACAAGTAAATGGCTAACCAGATTATTTATCTGAGCATTTCCAACTGTTAGGCTTTGTAGATCTTTCTGTGGAAGGTTTCATTGCTCCAGAGGACAACTTTCTAATCTGGCTAAAGTGATTTAAACCCAGCCACTAGCATTCAGGAATATTTGGGAAAACAGACTAATTTTCCTTGTTTTCACCCCTCAGTACAGCCTTCCTCTATCCTGATGACCTCAAGATCACATATTTTCTTATTCAATATCTCCAGATTATTTTTCCCATCCCCTATGGATGTCTGGAGGCTGAACTGTCCTTTTGATTGGGGAAGAGGTAGAGATTTGAGGATTTTTAACAATACCCTTTCTTGTCTCACCTCTGTTTTCCCTAATACTTGAGCTTAATTCCTGAGCCTGGCAGAGAAAAGGACATAACCAAAGAAATACCAAAAGGATGTTTCCAAAACTGAAGGGAAGCATAAATCTTCAAACTCAAAATACTTACTGAATGGTGAGAAAGATAAATGAAAAAGTATGCTTAACTAGTTAGACTGTATCATGACAAAATTTCAGAACATCAGACCAGGTACAGTGGCTCACACCTGTAATCCCAGCTCTTTGGGAGACTGAGGTGGGAAGATAGGTTGAGTCCAGGAATTCAAGACTAGCTTTGAGCAACATAGCGAGACCTCGTCTCTACAAAAACTTGAAAAATTAGCCAGGTATGGTGACTCACGCCTGTAGTCCTAGCTATTCAGGAGGCTGAGAAAGAAGAATCACCTGAGTCCATGAAGTCAAGGCTGTGGTGAGCCGTGATCATGCCACTGTCCTCGGGCCTGGGAGACAGAGTGAGATCCTGACTCAAAAATAAATGTAATAATAAAGAAATTTCACCGGGCACCGTGGCTCATACCTGTAATGCCAACACTTTGAGAGGCAGAGATGAAAGGATTACCTGAGCTCAGGGGTTTGAGACCAGCCTGGGAAACTTGGTAAGACCTTGTCTCTACAATAAATCAAAATATTAGCTGGGTGCGGTGGTGCATGCCTGTAGTTCCAGCTACTTGGAAGGTTGAGGTGGAAGGTTTGCCGAAGCCCAGCAGGTCAAGGCTGTGGTAGCCGTGAACATGCTACTGCATTCCAGCCTGGGAGACAAAATGAGACTCCAAATCAGAAAAAAAAAGAAATTTCAGAACATCAAGGATCAAGAACAGATCCCCTATACCTCCGTGTGTCTTCTCACCTGTATTTTACATTTCTTCTTCATCTAGTTCTATTTTGGGAATTTTTTAAAACTTCTTCAACTCTGCTATTGAAATTTTAAAATAGATTCACTGAGGTATCACGGACATCAAATGAACTATATATATTTAAAGTGTACAATTTTTGGCATCTAGATACACCCGTGGGGCCATCTCCACAATCAAGATAATGCACATATCCATCACCTTCAAATGCTTCCTCCTGGCCTTGTCCACCTGTTTTTCCCTGATTCCCTTTCCTGTTCCCAAGCAACCACTTATCTGCTCCCTGTCACTAAAGATTAGTCTGCTTTTTCTAGAACTTTATGTAAACGCCATTATTTTGAGACTCGTCCAAGTTACTAATGTATCAGTAGTGCACTCCTTCCTGCTGTTGAGTAGTATCCCATTGTGTAGATGTACAACAATCTGTTTACCCTTCACCTGTTGATGGACATTCGGGCTATTTCTAATTTTGGGCTATTACAAATAAAGCTGCTATAAACACTCCTGTATGAGCCTTTGTATTGGCATTTAAGCAATGAACAACTGGAAATTAAAACTTAAAAAATATCGTGTACAGTAGTGTCAAAAATATGAACTACTTGTTAAATCTGACAAGGAATGCACAAAACCTATACACTGAAAAATACGAAACATTGCTGAACAGTATGTGATGTTCATAGGTTAGTCAACAGTAAGATGTCTATTCTCAAATTTATCTAGAGATTCAATGCAATTTTTTTTTTTGAGTCAGAGTCTCACTCTGTTGCCCACGCTGGGGTGCAGTGGCATATTCACAGCCACTGCAGCCTCAACCTGCTGGGCTCAGGCAATCTTTCTGCCTCAGCCTTCCAAGTAACCAAAACCACAGGTACACACCACCACACCCAGCTAATTTTTTAAAAAATTTATTCTAGAGACAAGGTCACGCCATGTTGCCCAAGCTGGTCTCAAACCCGTGGGCTCAGGCAATCCTCTCATCTCTGCCTCCCAAAGTGCTGGGATTACAGGCATGAGCCACCATGCCTGGCTGCAATTTTTTTTTTCTTTTTTTTTGAGAGACGGGGGTCTTACTATATTGTCCATGCTGGTCTTGAACTCTTGGGCTCAAGCAATTCTCCTGCCTCAACCTCCCAAGTAGCTGGGACACCATCACACCTGATTGCAACTAGATTTTTTTAATGTTATCTTTGGAACTTTGCCTTTGCCTTTCTCTTTCAGGCTGTAGGTTTTCTTTAGCCATCCAATAGCCTTTGGTTGCCTAATCATATTTAAGAATGAGAAAACAGAGAGGTTCAGCTGGACTCTGAACAGACTGTGTGCATGTGCATACTCATAAAAGAGTGTAATAAAATTATAATTTATCATGTTTAGATGTCTTTCCAATTTACAGAGTTATTTCAAACTCTTTTCTTATCTGATCTTCATCACAATCCTGTGAATTATTTCAAACTCACTAGTGCTATCAACCGCATTTTATAGTAAAGGCGGGAGAAATGATGATTTTGCAGGGTCATCCAGATATTGGTGGCAGACCCAGGATCTGATCCTAGATTTCTGCTTCCCAATGTGGTCAGCTTCCAGAATTCAGGGAGCCAGGTTCAGGGAAATGGACAAGCAAGCAGAGGCTCCTATGGAAAGGGCATGGACAGTGCACCGGACCCCAGGGCTACCCAGGCCCTGCCACGGATCCAGGCTGTCAGCAGTGGCACTGGCTCAATGGCACGGCCTTTGACCTCCCTGCAGGGTGGGTTCCAGAGCACCATTCAGCCCAGAAGTGCTGTTTAATCAGTAACTGGCCTGCTTCCTTTTATAACCCTAGCTCTTGGCTCCATTTTCAGGCAGAATAGAAATCATCTTATATAATCCCGTCATTTTATTGATAAGAAGACTGAGGCTGAGAGAGAGGGAGTAGCCTGTCCAAGGTCAAAGTGAGTGAAGCCAGTAAAGCAGTAACGCTCTTCCAACTCCTAGACAGTAAGTAAGGGAAGAAGAAAGAGGTCTCAGGAGCTTTCATCCACCCTGGTAACTGCACCCACAGCATCTTTCTCTGCAGTCATGGAGCCAACAGAGGAGAAAGTGTACCTGGGTCTGCTTTGGCCTCTCCTGTCTCTCTTTTCTCAAAAATTACACACACTGCAGGTGTACATGCAAAACTGCGTTGCTCTGAAGCCAGCTGCTCACTCACCACACACATAAAGGCCCTATAACTATCGTGGCCTCTTCCCACCAGCCAGCGTTAGTGAGATCCTGGCCAGAGTGCCCAGAAACACAGCATGGCTAAGGTCACTCAGACATGGGAACAAGGAAGGACTTCCAGGAGACTGGACTGGGAATGGAAGGCCCGGGGTACATGCAGAATAGAGTTGGCGGGATGAAGAGGGAGAACCCTGGGGCAGGTGGCACAGCCCTCAACTTCCCTGAGGGAGAGAGTCACACCCAGAAATCCAGGAAAGAGAATGCAGAGGACCTGGGCTTATCAGGTTTTCTGGTTTTAGCACATTAGAGCAGGGCTGCCAAGACTTGCCCAAACAAAGCAAAACTGATTTGCAGAAAGTCAAAAAAGAGAGAAAGATGTTATTTGATACTATAGGAAAGATTTTTACAGATGTCCTACTTCCATTAAGTAAGAAACTCACGAGGGCTAAAAGCTAAATGTTGAGCCAATGAAACTTTGTGTCCAAGTCAACTAACAAGTCCTCCCACTGAGAGGAACCCTTACAGTCTCAGACACCCACCGGTGCAAATTCTCCAGGGCCCACGGCCCCACAGGCTTTGGGCACCAGCAAATCCAAAGCCAGAACTTGTCATTGGTAGCTTAGAACATAGTCCTCTTAAGGGAGAAGTAAGTACCTCTACGTTACAAACAACAAAAACGCTAGAGTGTCCACAAATCCACACAAGATTTCAATCAAAGTAGATGGGGAAAAATACATCTTCATGTCAGACTCTTTTTTAAAGATTGTCCCTCATTTGGCTGAGGTTGCGTGTGATCTGCTGGAAGGCAGGGGATCAACCTGGTAGCCTGAAGAGGTCACTCAGATCCCTGGGAGGGACCAGAAAGGGCAATCACATGACCAGTAACCTGCTTCTGCTGTAAAGATCAAGGCCAAGGGGCAGAGGTGATGCCACTGGCTGGGGACACAGGTGTACTGCTCAGACCTGAGATAAGGACAAAGGTGGCTGGATTCTTATGCCACTGATTTGTGGCAGATGCACTTCACTTAAATATTCAGTGACTCAGTGTACCCACCCACCAGATGGGATGGATTTCAATTCCATGATGTCATCACCACCACCAGGGTCATGAGAACCATAATCTGTCCCTGCGATTGTTCAAGTAAGAATGGAAAGGACAGCCTGAGCCTCTGCAATGGTTTTTCCAAGGGGAGAAGGCGTTCAGTGTCACATAG
The DNA here is from genome assembly GCA_027257055.1 of Cephalopachus bancanus. Taxonomy (NCBI): domain Eukaryota; kingdom Metazoa; phylum Chordata; class Mammalia; order Primates; family Tarsiidae; genus Cephalopachus; species Cephalopachus bancanus. The sequence goes on along the minus strand of JAPVLO010000999.1, from coordinate 111,619 downwards.
AAGATGCTTCCTAGGCAAGGGGGAAAACCAAGCAGCAAGACCTTGTGGCCACTCCCAGCCCGCCAGTCTTGGCTAGACCCTGGCCAGAGTCCCCAGAAACACAGCATGGCTCGAGGCCATCTAAGAAGACAGAGCAAGGAATGACTTCTAAAAATGAACTTGTTCGAGACCCGCCTGGGCAACTTGGCAAGACCTCATCTCTACAATAAATCAAAAAAAAAAAAAAAATCAGCCAGGTATGGTAGCGCGCGCCTGTAATTGCGGCTACTTGGAAGGCTGAGGCGGAAGGATCGCCACAGCCCGGCAGGTCGAGGCTGCGGTGGCGGGGAGCAGCCACTGCACTCCAGTCTGGGCAACAGAGTGAGACTCCAACTCAAAGAAAAAAACAAAAAACAAAAAACAAAAAATGAACTTGTCACCTGGGCAATACAGAACTGAGATAGATACAGAGGAGATGCTACACACAGGCCTCTTCATCAAGTTTCTGGTTATAAAAGGGACCCGTCTCCAGTTAGTTGGGATCCCATGTAGACAGTCTTTCCCAGGTTAAGTCACCAGCCACAGGTCAACTCAGGCAGCCAGGCACAGACAGCCAGTCCTCCTGCAGGCTCCTAAAGACAGGGAATTCACCGACCTGCCACTGTCACAGTCCAGGGCCCAGCACAGAGCCCAATCCAGAGAGGACACTTGATTACTTATCAAGAGGTGACCGAGAGGCAAATGAGAAGGGAAATGAAAGCCCACATTGGAGTCCTGCCGACTGGGCAATTGATGTCAAGAAGTCAATTCTCCATCATGTATAAGAATTTCGCAGCAACCTGGATGGAACTAGAGTCTATAATACTGAGTGACCTCTCACAGAAACAAAGATCCGAGTATCACATGTTCTCACTCATATAATGGACCTTGAACGTCCAATGTAATACTATAAGAAAATGACTGACGGTACTGGGAAACTATGGGGGGGATATGGGATTAACAGTAGCAAATATCTGTCTGGGGACGGGGAAACACCTCTTATCAACAGGGTGCCTGAATGAAGCGTAATTGTATACCTAACCCTTAACTGTACCCCACAACATCATAATAAAAAATATTGATTAAAAAAAAGAAGCCAATTCTCAAGAAGCCCGTGAGAGGCTGTGTTCCTATTGATCTCACCACCAGCAATTCCAGACTTGACTGCTCATGAAAACAAACAAACAACGAAAAATAAACAAAAACACTCTTCTTGTTCAGCATTCAGATTCCCAAGACCCTCTCCCTGGAGAGTCTGGTGCTGTGGGTCAGGAGCAGGGTGTGGGACCTGGACGTTTTCACCAAGTGCCCCAGGTCATTCTTGAGAACCTGAAAGTTTGAGAAACTCTGCCCACCCTTTCCAGAAGGCTCATTCACTTCCCAGCACACCAGTGGGAGGAGACAGACTCACCCGGTCTATTTTAAGCCTGGGATGCAAGAGACCTGTTGACTTTGCACTTCGCTGTCCTGGGGACCCTCCCACAACTGGTTATAAGCATTGTCCCAAAAGTCCCAGAGGCTATCACCTGTTTCCTCACACACACATACTCAGGTCCCTCCCAGGAGAGCACAGGGCCAGCCGCAGGCCTGGCCAGCCGGGGGTGGACTCCCTAAACCCCCAACTCTTTCACCCTTGCCCTCTGACACAACACTGTCCTCAGCTGCCCCATCAGAAGAAGCTGCTGGAAACCAGGTGGGACTGGGGCCCCAGAGAGGATCTAGAACTATCTGGAGATCTAGAACCCCAGCCCATCAGAGGAACAAAAAACTGACCCACAACCAGTAGCTCCTACTGAAGGAAGTAAACTGAAAGTCTCCACACCTGGTCAGAGCATAAAGGAAAGTCCCCAGGGCCTGACTCAGCCGGCCGTGGGCACTCTGTCAACACAGAAACCCAGTGGTTCTCTGCCTGTGAGCAGCCAGCTCCTGCAAGTTTCAAGCCACGTCCCGTGCCCAAATCCCAGCGCTGCCCAGGGCCTGCCCATGCCTGCCCACGCCTGCCCGTGCAGCCACAGGACCTGGAACAACAAGACCCCAGCGAGAAACTCTGGGAAGTCAACCACAGACTCTGGGGAGGGCTGCTTGACACAAGTGTCTTCCTTCCCTCTTCAGATTTGGGGTGGATATAATTAGATGAGGGGTTGGGGCTGAGACCCCGGATCATTGGGACAAATACTTCTCACTGTACCTCAGTTTCCCCATTTTAAAAGTGGGTTAATAGCCATTATGGCCCTGCATATAGAACTATTGCAGAACATAATTAGCTAATTCCTGCTAATGACAGGGGCCCACCTACTATCTCCCTTTGATTTTGATGTCTCCACCCACCATCCACCCATCTGGTCTGGTGGAGCAGCTGAAGTTCAAGTTCAAACACCAAAACAAAACGAAAAACTTGAACAACAAAGTCTACCATGTGGTCCTCAAAGGCAGGAGCAGACCTGGCAGGTGTTTCTGGAGATCGACGCAAGCCGAGCCAAGGTAGCCCACATCCACCTGCCCCTTGTCACCCTGCCCCCACCCAAAGCACCAGGAGGTTCTCCATCCTGTCCCCCTTCCCTGTGACCTCTCCCTCAACTGAGGACGCAGGGGCTGTTCTCAGGGAAGAGAAGAAAGCCAGCCAGGGGTGATTCATTCGGCAAGGCCAGGGCGCTAACCTGGTCACACTACACTCCAGGCCCCAGTTTACCCATCAAGTTTTCTGTTGTCTCAAAAAACATTTCTTAAAACAAAGAAAACCTTATGTCAAATGCAATTTTATGTAGAACCTCAAAATAAAGAAACAATCTACACGGAGTTGGAGAGCTTAAAGCACTATAAGGACCCAGAGGCCCTCTGGGTCTTCCCTTAAGATAACATTCCAGAACACTGTGATTCCAAGTCACTGACTGAAACCATGCCTCACCAAGGCTCAGGGCAGCCAGTAGGAAGGGTCTGCCTACAGAACAAAGTCCAACAAGGTTCTCAGCACATCTGAGAACTCCCAAGGAGCTTTTCCTCCCTCCCCTCTGGAACTCACAGTTGGGAGAGGGAGGCGACAGCCACAACAAAGTCATTATTTTGGGGCATCTTTGTGCCATGTTAGGTGTTTTCAATAAATACCATCTCTAATTCTTACAACATCTAGGTTTCATTTTCACATGAGAAAAAGGGTTAAAATAGGATAACTTATCAAAAACCCAGAAGGTGAGAAAGTGGCAGAGCTGAATTTCGGACCCAAATCTACCTGACCCCAGAGCCAGCGCCGCTCTCCTTGGGGCTCTGCCGCCTCTCCTGGGGAGCAGGGGACACGCAGCTCTTACCACCCCACCCAATGTTGCAGACCAGCAAACGAGCTCAGAGAGATGAACTGCCTTAAAGAACACGCTATAGAGCCAGCAATCCCACTGCTGGGTATTTATCCAAAGCATGAGAAAACAGGACCCTGGAGAGACCTGCATCCATGTGTTCACTGTTGCATTATTCATTGAGCCAAGCCATGGAAGCAATCTCATGTTCATAGGCGAATGGGTAGACAAAATGTGGCCTATACATACGGTAACAAATCTTATGTCAAGTGTTCTTATCACAAGATAATAATAATAAATAAAGAGAACAGTAATCACAGATAGAGAGCGGGAAGAAACTTTGGGAGGTGATGGTTATGTTTATGGCAGAGATTATGGTAACGGTGCCATGGGTATATGGGAATGTCCACACTCATCAAGCTGTATACATTAAATATGTATGTCATATCGTAACTCAATAAAGTGGTTTTAAAAAGTGAATTAAGAGCCGGGCTTGGTGGCTCAGCCTGTAATCCCACGCCTTTGGGAGACTGAGGTGAGTGGATTGCCTGAGCCCACGGGTTCGAGACCCGCCTGGGCAGCGGAGACCTCATCGCTACAATAAATCAAAAAATCAGCCGGGCGTGGTAGCGCATGCCTGTAATTCCGGCTACTTGGAAGGCCGAGGTGGAAGGATCGCCGGAGCCCAGCAGGTCGAGGCTGCGGTGGTTGGGAACGGCCACTGCACTCCAGTCTGGGTGACAGAGTGAGACTCCAACTCAGAAAAAAAAAAAGTGAATTAAATATAGTATGGATTAAAAAAAAAAGAATACCTATTACAAAAGCCACTTCCATTTCCACCCCTCCAATGTTGGTCTAGGGGCACTGGCTGCCTCCAGCTCTGACCTTGGCTCCAGCTGGGAGGACCCATAAGCCAGTGAGGAGCAAGGAGGTCGGCCCCATCCTTCGTTCTCAGGATGGCTGTCGGGAGCTTGGCTAAGCTACCCTCACTACCTACTGAACCCCTTGCCCTTGGGCATCGGGCCTGGGCTGAGCCTCTGAGATTCTCCTGGACCACCCCAAGTCGCAGTTCTTTCTCCCAGGGTCCTCGTCTCCTCACCAACCTGCACCACCCACTCAGCAACCATGATACCCACAGCCACGCTGGGTGAACCCATCAGTTTTGGGTGGTCAGGGCACCCAGTTTCCTCTTCCTCCTTCCATGGTATGCTGGTCGCCCAGTTTGAATCTGCCTTGGTGGACTCAGAGATCTGCAGGAGTTCATGGAAAAGCCCAGACCCACCTGCAGCCTCTGGAGTTGGCTAGATTCAGAAACGCCTCTTCCAGGGCCCCTGGCATGTTAATGAGCTACAAATCTGAGAAGTGTTTTGGGTGAAAGGACTGGATTATGCAGACAGGGAAGTTCCATCCCCAAGGGAAGGATGCCAGGAGTCCATGTCACAAACCAGAATCTCTCCCGGTGGAAGTAATAAAAAACTGCTGGGCACCACCATCGGAATGGGTTCTCAGAGTTGGGACAAATGCCAGAGGTCATCTCACTGTCCATCCCATCAGGGCCTTCCCTTCTGGGGAAAATAGTCTTTTCATCTAGTACCAGTATCAGCAAGATCTTCCTTCCATGAAGCACAATCTGCGTTGAAACAACCTCTGTACCAATTAGCACCACAACCTAACCAGTCCAGTCTCTGCAGCTCAGGAGAGGCTCCAGTGGGAAACTGCCCACCAGTGCATGTGCCCTCTCGGTCTATTCTTCCTCTAGCCAAACATGCTGGATTCCTCTGGTCATCCAAACAAAATGTTTTCTGAACCCCTGGCCTTCTGGTTCAGTCTCACCTTTAGTCATATTCCGGTGAAGACACAGTTTCCAGAATCACCAGCACAACCCATGAGGGGCCGGCCAGGTGTGGCCTCCATGGGGCTGCTTGCTAGGGATCTCCCTCTCCTACTCTTTTCCATTGATTGTCCAATAATGCCTTCAAGTAGCACACACAAATAACAAAAAGAAGACAGACAAAGAATGACATAATCAAAAAGAGAACATGAAAAAATGATCCGAGATGAAACATCTACAAAATTTTTTAAGTCCAAAAATACACAGTTCCTTCCATCCTTCAAAATGCGCCTCAAATAAATAAATTTTAAACAATTCAGCCCAGGCATCTCCGCTGAGAAACTCTCCAAGAGAGACCCCCTTCCCAGGATACACTTCCCTCCCAGTCTCACACGATGGAGGAATGCCTCTGCTCCCCAATCCTAGCATGGGTCAAGATGCTTAATAAATGTTGATGAGTGGATTAATTAAAAGCATGTCTTTGCCTGTAGAATGTAATTACACAATAACTCCATTTGGCGAAGATTATGTGTACGCACAAACATGAGTACATGCACACAGGACTTGAGAGAGAATGTGAGACTAACTATCCATAGGGGTTATGAAATCTGGGGGAGGAAATTTCAGAGGAATTTCACTTTTTATTTTGCACATTTCCATGTTGTCTGACTTCAAAAAGAAAACTTCCTTTTATCATCAGAAAAAAAAACTCGGTGGCTCAGCCTGTAATCCCGTGCCTTGGGAGGCTGAGGTGAGTGGATTGCCTGAGCCCGAGGGTTCGAGACTCGCCTGGGCAACTTGGTGAGACCTCATCTCTACAATAAATCAAAAACTTAGCCAGGTGTGGTAGTATGCGCTTATAGTTCCAGCTACTTGGAAGGCTGAGGAGGAAGGATCGCTGGAGCCCCAGCAGGTCGAGGCTGCGGTGGCCAGGAGCAGCCACTGCACTCCAGACTGGGTGACACAGTGAGACTCCAACTCAAAAAAAAAAAAACACTTTTTTAAGAAAGCATGCAAAGGCAATACCAAATGGTTAAAATGCCTCTCTGTAGGCACTTTCTCTCATTTTTAAATCTTAGTACCTATCTGAGTTGGCTAAATTTTACTTAACTGTAAGGGAGACCCAAGAAAACCAGAATTTATTTATAAAAACTGTGTATTTATCCTTACATATTTAAATTTCAGTCATGTTCAAAGTATTCTCCGTTTAATGCAATACACCCATGAAGGTGCTTTTTTCACTGCTCAAAACTCTTTTGAACTCATCAACTATGATACATTTGAGTGCTTCTGCCATTTTTGGTTTCACCTCTTCCACGTTGGCAAAACATTTCTATTTGAGGACTTTTTACATCCAAGGAAACAAACAAAAAAAGTCACTCAGGGCAAAATAGCTGAATAGAGAGGGTGTGGCACAGAGGCCATGCCATTTTTGGTCAAAAACTGCTGAACACTCAGCACACTGTGGGCAGGTACGCTCGTAAATCACCTATCATAAAATGGGCAAATGCATTGAAAGACTCTCCAAAAAAATTCACTGCCTATAATCCCAGCACTTTGGGAGGCCAAGACAAGAAGGATTGCCTGAGCCCGTGGGTTCAAGACCAGCCCGAGCAACTTGGCAAGACTTCATCTCTACAATAAATCAAAAAGTAGCCAGGTGCGGTAGCATGAGCCTGTAGTTCTGGCTACTTGGAAGGATGTGGCAGAAGGATCACTGGAGCTCAGCAGATCAATGCTGGGGTGGCCGTGAGTGTGGCACTGCACTCCAGTCTGGGCAACAGAGTGAGACTCCAACTCAAAAAAAAAATTTTTTTCACTGAAGCCAAATGCAGCCTCTCACAACAAGGCTAGCTGGTACACTGATGCCAATGGGTTCCTGGAACACTTACCTAGCAGGGAAAGCCTGTATACAAGGGGCCCACCCTTCAAAAGATAATTCCAGATTTGAGGGGAGTACCCCTTGTGTATATTCCAGATTTGAGAGGAGTACCCCCTTTTGAGACCCCCGCCCAAAGTGATGTGGATCCATGAATAGACCCTCTTAGGCACAGCTATTCACCTTTTAATAATAACTTTTAGAGGTATAAACAAATAAAAATATGGGGGAGGGGACTTACTTTAAACTTTGGGCAGCCACACATGCCTGGCCTTCACGGGGACTTCTGTCAACTCAGAATTCTGGCTCTCCCACGAGGTGCCCAGCTCCTCCTGCTTCAACCACGGGAGGGAGGTGGTTTCTGCCTCCGCTGGTGAGGGCGGTGGTGCAGTGAGTACAGCACTAACTCCTGACCCAGACGGACACGTTCTGTTCGAGCAGCCTATCAGGCAGGCTGTCCAGATCTGACTCATACTTAAGTCACCCAAGGTATCGGCCTTTCCCTCCCAGCTGGGTGTCATCTACGAAACCGATAGGCAAGTGCTCCCAAGTCCTCACCTGAGTTGTGACTAAATAAGAAATGGTCCAGAACCCAGGAGAAACCGAGGAGCGACCTGAGGCCCCCACCCAGAGTGATGTGGATCCATGAACGGACCCTCTTAGGCACAGCTATTCAATCAGACACAAGCTACCAGACCTGCGGTCCTCTAGCCCCAGGCCTCCGTGCCCAGCACACAGGAGGTCAGCGCAGAGCCTTGCCCAGGACATGGATGCTGTGCACGCAACAACAAAATGCATGAGACATATGCAGATAGTAAGGGGGGAAAAGAGAAGTGAGAAGTGGAAACAACCACCTTTGTTGGCTTGGGTGGATGAATTATTTTCCATCTTAAAATGTCCACCATGATTTTTAATCATATGTGTTAATAAAGCTACATTGTTTAAAGCCTTGTTGAAATCACATCTCCAGCTGTGCTCCTGGTCTACCAGCTAAGTAACCTCATCAAAAGGGGAAACCAGACGAGTTTTGCCTGAGACGTTTGTAGTGTACCAGTGCTGGCGCCGGGCGATCACCAGTTCCGTTTTTATGTGCTCACAACTCTCTGTTTAATGATATGTTCTAGGATTTTGCTGGGGACATGCATCAATCACCATTGTCTTTGGAAGACAATTTTATAATGGCATTGTGGCTAAGATCGTAGGCTTTAAAGTTGCACAGAGCTAAGTTGGAATTCTTGCTCTACTTCTTACTGCCTTTGGGCCATTTACACAAAACCCTTACAGTATTCTCATCTGTAAAGGCATTTTTTCCATATAACTGCTGCGAGGGTAAAGTGAGATAATGAATTGAGGCGTACATATTTAGCGAAGGGTAGAAATGACCATCATCATAGTCTCCAGCTCTTCACCACCACCGCCACCATTATCATCACCACTTCAGCATCATCAGTGTGGGCCAAAGAGAGACAAATGATCCAAGATTCTGACCTGTTAGCCAACTATCACAGGATTCTGGGGAAAACCTTGAGATATTGCTAAGTCCAGACAGAATAGGCGATTTCTGAAAATACGAATGGCCAAGATGGAATTTTTAGTAGGAACCTGCTTCTGGAAAAGATCTTAACGAAGGAAAAAGGCAGTTACTGCCCACGAGCTCTGAGCCAACTCCAAACACACTTCTCACCACTCAATGCCACCCAGGGTGAGAACCCTGGGAGAAGCCCAGAAGTTCCCGTTCCCACACTACGTTTTACAATCTAGTCCTAGGCATCTCAGAAACACTCTGAAAAGAGAAACACAGTTTCTTACTCAAATCACATGAATTCTTAGCATTAGTAATCCATTCCCCCCTAAGCCCTTTGGGCTGGCAGTTCTGTTTTGCATGTAGCAGTCCAGGTAGAATACGGCAGAGCCAGCCTAGCTGGGTCCAATCCAGATTACACTGCTGTTTTGCTCTGCGACTTCAGGCATGTTACTTAGCCTCTCTGTGGTGCACTTTCCTCACCTATAAAAGGGTAATAATAATAATAGTACTTACCTCTAAAAGGGGTAATACATAGTATGTGCTCAACAAACGCTATGAATCATCATATTAATTAATGATTGTTAGTATTCTAGACACTCCAGTAGCCACAGCGTAATAGCAGAGGCAACATCATCTTTGGGACCTCTCACATCCTTCCTCCTCTACCAAAAACAGATCTTCTTTCTTAGGAGAGACATGAGCCACAGCCTGGGCAGAACCACAGACCAGAGAAGGAACAGACAACAGGGAAACTCCAGGACCACAGTGTTTTGAGAGACAGAGGCCACTGGCCACAGCGGCAGGCAATCTGACTCCCAGGGAGCAGAGTGAGGGCCAGGTGGGGGGAAGGAGCCACGATCAGTTCTCCTTCCACAGCCTGTGCTGACAAGACCTCTAACCAACAAGTCAGCTCTGAGCAGATCCACTCTCTGACCATTCTCTCTGGCAGCCGGTGACTTGGGTTTCTGATCTACAGAAGCAGCCATCTCCTATTCCACAGTCTTCCCATCTCGCAAATGAGGGCGGTGAATTTCCAGATGTTCCTAGAACCATGATGGAGGCAAGGCTCTAGGAAGCCCCTGGAGAGAGCAGGCTCCAGTTCACCTCAGCACCCGGGAGCCCCACCTACAGAACAGCCCTGGTCTCCCACTGCTTTCCACCCTCCCTACTCCTTCCCTCACTTCCTGCACACACCTTCCCAGCACATGTTCAAGACAACAAGAGGGAAGTTCTCTAAACTTTTATCAGGCATGCTGACTCACACCTGTAGTCCCGGCTACTCAGGAGGTGGGAGGATTGCTTGAGCCCAAGAGTCTGAGTGCAGCCTGGGCAATACAGCAAGACTCTCATCTCTAAAAAATGAAATAAAAGTTTCGTTTATCTATGGTAAGATGGGGAGGTGATGAGAGGAAGAAAGAGATGAGCAGCCAGCACAACTTTTCTTTTCTAAGAGAAAGCTCTTTCTCTTAGAACCTGGGTAAAGGGAAGGACATGAAAACCAGAAGACCAGAGAAGAAGTCTCTGTTGCCGGGGTCTTATTTCCCAACACTCCTCAAAGCATTTCCCCATGTTCCTTAGAGCAGGCCAGCCTTTCTGCAATGTCAGGGCCCCACTGACAACCTGACAATTCTCAGCCTCTGGACATGAATCCTACTGATACTATATCACCTTCCTGTTTGTCTCCAGGGTTTTTCCAGCTCAAAACCTCAATCTGCATGATGTAAACACCAGGCTGCAACTTATAAAGGGCTTTCATGTAAAGTATCCCTCTTAATTCTTGCAACAAACCTGGAACACATATGTCATCCCCATTTTATAGCAGAAACTGTGGCTTAGAAAAATTGGGTAACATCTCTGATCACGTGGCTAGACATTGGTAGCACCAGGTTTTGGCTCCACACTGGACAGTCCTGTCACTGCATCACAGATGTCTCCAGTCCCAATTTGCCCTACTCTGGCCCTCCCAGCCTGGGTTGAACAGAGGCCCCTCCTAAGTGCCCACCCTGGGCTTATACAGAATTGGGTACCCATGAATAAGAATTTAGATCTCTGTATTCCACACCACACTGGATGAGGCAGGAGTTTATGACTGGGATCTTCCTCACTGCTACTTCCCAGCACCTGGCATATGCTCAGTCGGTGGGTACCTACTGGACATTTGTTACATGAATGAGTGACTGAAGGAATCAATGAATGGTTGACCAATTAACAAGCAGATGACTCTGAATAGCCAGAGTTGTACAGCCCAGGCCCCAGATATCTGATTTTTTAACCCCAACATCTGATTTAACAACCTGGGTCTCCAGATGCCTGAGGGATGCTGAGTCTTACTTGAGGCGATCGTGACCTGACAAGGAGCCAGTAGAATATCAGGGCAGCTTCATAGCCACCATCAAATATCCAACAGCGACCCAATGCTCAGCGAGGCAAGCTTTCCAGTTCTCATCAGTGGCCATAACCGTTGCCGTCTGCACACCCACTCATATGCAGGCACGGCTCACACAATCCCCAGACAGCAACTTGCATGAGGCCCTGGAGGCCATGCACAACACTGGATGGGAACGGTGGGGGCCAGGCAGGGCCCAGTATTGTCAGCCTTGGGAAGGAGGCAGCCAGATTCAAGTGCCGCCAAACAGGAATGCAGGGGTGGGAGTGACCCAGGAAAAGGAACTCCAAAACAACAGTGCCCCTATGGGGCCCGGTGTGACCTGAACCAGGTTCTAACACAGACAGCAAATTCAGGGACAGCAGCCACACCTCCTGGTCAGGGAATGAGACCTCAGCTGCAAACAAATACTGCAAGGTGATCCCAGGGACAGAGATTTCTGGAGAGGCCTGGGGTGGGGAAGAAAATGTGAAGGAGTGGAAATGAGCTCTGCCACTTCCGCCAGAACCCGCTGCCTCACATCCAACTCCAGCATGTGTTGCTTAGTTCTGCTCTCAAGACAGTTAGTTCCTTAAGGGAAACAACTGCGTCTTAGTGGACCCTGAAAGCCCTCCCTCCAGCATTGCCTGGCCCAGTATTAGGTGCTGAGCTAATTCAATGAGCTTCAACAGGAGAAAAGACAGAGAACAAGGCATGTGGGTGGTGAGAGGGGGCTACAGAATCAGGGGTGAAGGAACAACCCAATGCTTGTGAAGAATGAATGAGCTTCACAGAAGAAGAGAAAATGAGCAAGGGTCAAGGTGATAAGAGAAGGTAGCTGGATGTGGGAGCCCAGGGAAGCGTGGGAGGTAAGCTTCAGCCTGATCTCCCTTGAGTGGCAAGGAGGCAGCACAGAGAGGTGGCTGGGCTGTGACTCTGGGAAGATGCAGCCCTCCCAGAGTCAGCAGGAGAGTCCCAAAAAGGGAAGAACGAACTTGGAGGGAGGGGAGAAAAACATCCCTGAAAGAACAAACACCAAACAGTAGGCTCTGCTGAGGAGGAAGGAGTCTGGAGTCCCAAGTAGGCAATTATCAAGGACGCACAAACATGGCAATTATGGAAAGGAAGAGAAGGTAAATCTGCCTCACAGCAGGGCAGAGGCACAGCCAGGAACAGGGGCCCAAGCACACAAGCTCCCGGCTTAGCCCCGCTTCCTCCCCTGTTGGTGGAAAAGAGGAGAAAACAACGTGCCCAATCTCAATTGCTAAGCGTGGTCTGAGTAGCCACACAGCCCCAGAAGCCAGTCTTCTTCAAGCTCCCTAAGTTAGGATGCTGCTTGCAGAAAAGGAACCGATTAGAAATAGTGCCCAAATCTGCCCTGACGTGGCAGCAATGGGGAGAGTTATGGGACCCAGGAACACCCAGAGAAAGTGAGGCCAGCAGGGCAGGGCAGCCATTGTCTGCAAAGGAGCAAAACTCCCTCACCAAGCAGCCAGTGCTTCTCAGAGCCCACTCAACACTGACCCTGGCTGGTGTGCTCTGGCCTTTCAGAAGCCTGAGGTCCCCACTGCTGGTCTCACCAGGGCACTGCCACCTGGGTGTTCCTTCAATAAAGCAACTAAGGATCCATCCCCAGCTCTGCACATTGAGATGTAATCGTTCTTGAGGTATTTCAACAGGTCTTTCATTGTTCCTCCTGCCAAAGAGCTTCCTGTCTTAGTATCTTCCAAAAGACTCAAGACACACGTTCCCACATCCCTTTTCTCCCTCCTGGAGACCTCCCGGCAAGCGCAGCCCTGCTGTCCCCAGCTTCAGCTTCAACGACAGCCACAGGTCGGGTTCCCAAGTGCCCCCTGCAAAGGTCCCAAAGGGTCTTTTGACCAGGAAGGAAAAGAAAAACACCACATGACTGCAGAAGCCAAGGACGTCTGGGCTCCAAACCCCCCTGGAACCTCCCATCCGCCTAAATCACCCCACCCCAAACTACCGTCCAAGTCACCCCTCTCGGAGCCTCCGCCCCCAGGTCCAGACGTGCACTAATGCCACCAACCTAACGGAGCCCCTTTTCTTCGCGTCAGGGAAAAGAACGAGGGGTGGACAGGCGGGAGCGGCGATCCGGCTCCTCCAAGCCCAGGGGCTTCCCGCCTCCGCCGCGGCCGGCGCGCGGCAGGTCTACCTCAAAGGTCCGGCCAGCCTCCGCCCGGCCGGCGCAGCCCGGTACCCGCCAAACAGGAAATTCCACCTGTGCGCCCGGCTCCCGGGCCACCGACGGGCACCGCGGAGGAGCCTGGCCGGGCGCAGCGCCGCGCGGCAGGTTCGCGGCGCACGGGCCAGCTTCTCAGCATTCGTCCCCTGGGGTCCCGGCCCGCGCCCACCTCCTGCCTCGAGCTGTACTTAAGTCCCGCGCTGAAGTGCTTGGGGTCCCCTCCGCCCTGGCGGGCCCGATCGCTTCTCATGGTCCCGGCGGCCGGTCGTGGGTCTCAGAGGCGTGGTCCCCGCGGGCGGCCGGCTCCCATGGCCCGCGGGCGCGGAGGCGCAGGAGGCGCGGGGCGCCGGGGGCGCGGGGGCCACCGGGGGTGGGGGGTGGGGGCGCGTGGCGTGGGAGCTCCAGCAGGCCCAGCGCGCCCGGCCGCGGCTCTCGCCCTCTGTTCCGGACCCGCTCAGGTAGTTTCAGGGTGTGGCCTCGGCCCGGCCCGCCCCTTCGGCCGGCCGCGCTCGCTGGCGCACCTTCCCGGCCGCCCCGCCCTCGCAGACCCTCGGGGAACGCCCCCTTCCGTGGTTACGGCGGAGGGGAAAGCCGCCAGCCCGGAGGCGAGGGGGGAGACGCGGCGACTCGACTGGGGAGTCTCTAAGGACCCAGCAACGACGAAAGTGCACACACCCGCCCCTCCTCTCCATTAGTGGCCCTTCCCTTGGGAGGCCGCGCTTGCACAGGCGCTGGGATGCCAATCACCCTTTCCCTCCTGCACCTTCGACCTCTCCCGCTGGATCTCTCACCTTGGTCACCGTACTACAGGACTAAATCGCAAAGATGGCCCATTCAAAACCAAACAAGAACCAGAACCACCCCTGACCCGTGCTCCCTGTCGGGCCACTGACCTCCCTTCTCCTGCGGCCGGTAGCTGCCTGCTCCCCACGTTAGGAGGCGTTCGCTATGGCCTCCACCCAGCTCTCCCTGGGTGGGTCACTAGAGGTCGAGGTTGTGCAGCCAGACGCCCTCTTAGACGTCCCCACGTTCCTCACCCCTTTGCAGCATGTGATACTTCAAATGCCCATCTTCCCTGGGTTCCAGGGTCAGGGTTTCCAAAGTTCTCTCTTCAGTTTCCTCCCTTTTTTCTCTGTATATTCTCTCTCTCTCTCCCTCCCTCCCTCCCTCCCTCCCTCCCTCTCTCTCTCTCTCTCTCTCTCTCTCTGTGTGTCTCTCTCTCTCTGTGTCTCTCTCTCTCTCTCTCTCTGTCTCGGCAATGCATCTCATCTTATCACTTCAGTAGGTAAACCTGCCATCCCACCATAAACATTACCAGTGAGCACCAGTTCTGCATTAACCATCAAACATCTTCATTTATGTTCTGATGTATTCCACAGTCAACACAGCACATACTATGTGCTAAGCACTATCAACAAGCAGGTATTATGTGCTAAGCACTGTCCTGGGTGTGGGGAAATGAGTGACCAAAATAAAAATCCCCGCTTTAAAATCAGCAAGCCCCATATTTCCCTCCCAGACTTGCCCATCTTCCGCTGTTTTCTCTTATAGTACCATTCTCCTAGGCTCAAAGCCTGATTTCCATCCCTCCTACGTCTCCCATCCAACAAGTTCCAAATCCGCTCAAGACTTTCCAGTAGCCAGTAAATACAGCCCTTGCTTTCTTCCCCCTTTATGTATTTTTGAGTTAGGATCTCACTCTGTCACTCTACTGGAGTGCAGTGGCACAATCATGGCTCACCACAGCCTCAAACTCCTGGGATCCTTCTGCCTCAGCCTCCCAAATAGCTGGGACTACAGGCGAGTGCTACCGCATCCAGCTATTTTTTTTTTTCCTAGAGACAAAGTTTCACTATGTTGCCCAAGGCTGGTCTTGAACTCCTGCCTCAAGCAGTCCTCCCACTTTGGCCTCCCAAAGTGCTGGAATTACAGGCACCAGCCACCATGCCTGTCTTCTTCATTTAGAAGACCCCAATTCAAGCCCTCATCACTCATTGCCTGGTTTTCTGTAAGAAGCAGAGAGATCTCCTGTCTCCAGTTTGCCACACTCTGATCTCTCCTACGCGTAGCAATCAGCTAATCTTCAGAAATCACAGCCCCTTTAAAACATTCAGTATCTCCTGGATAAAAATCCAGCCTCCCAAACATGGCTTCCACACTCTGACATGTCCTCTCTTGCAACTGTGTCTCCCAGCATTATTGTTTGGATCCTCACCTCACTCAGACTTTCCAAACTTTGCACCTTTCCTGAAACTTCTCATCCACTGGGAAGTTCTTCACCTTCACACTCACCTCTGCATTGGGTCAAGGCCACCAACGGGGGTTATTAGTGTTGTTCACCAAGTGTTTCTAGCTCTCTGCCAGAAGGGCACTGGCTGGGATGGCACTACTTCCTTTTTGATATTAGATGTGGCCATATGGCTAGCTGTAGCCAAGAAAATCTCACAGAGGGTACACACATCACTTCCACATAGTAGTATAAATAAGGACGCAGTGTACAATTCTCATGTTCTCTTCTGAGATTAAACCTTTGTCACTTGTGACTTTAAGTGACTACAAGGAGCAGAACCCTGCTGATGTGTGTTGCATATAGAGTATGAATGAGGAGGCAGCTCTGGGGATGTTAAGCCCCTGAGAGTTGAGGATTGTTCGTTACTGCAGCAAAGCTAGCCATCCTGACTGATATGCTACCTCCTTCCCGAAATAGTTCTACTCTCTAAACCAGAACTAGGCATGTTTGTACCTCCCTCGTGGAAATTGCTACCTTTTCATTGCATTTTTTTTTTCATTTGTGTCTTACCCACTTTTGATTCCTTCGAGCTTAGCACAGTGGCTAGCACAATACATGGGTCAATTTAATTAAAAGGAAAATAAATCTGTCACCTTCCATCATAGAAAGCATTCCAAAGCTAAAGAGATCTCAAAAAATAATTTTTACTTTTGGCACAACACTCTTCAATTAGTGTGAATGATTGAAAGTAAGCAGGATCTGATGTAACATAAACGAGATGGCACTCCTGGCACAGAACCTGCTATGTTGCTGTCAAAGGAGTGACTCACATCGTTTCTCAAGTTCCTAGAACATCATCTTTTATCTCAAAGAGCTCAGTACTCATCATCTGAATGCAATACAGATGCAATGCACTGACTGCAAACCCAGACGAAGAGAAAATGATTCAGGCCAAGACCCTTTCCCTAGGATAATTGTATCTCAATGATTTTTTTTTTTTTTTTTTGAGTTGAGGTCTCACTCTGTCGCCTAGGCCCCAGTAGCTGGGACTGTAGGTGCACACACCACCATACCAGGCTAGTGTGTGTGTGTGTGTGTGTGTGTGTGTGTGTGTGTGTGTGTGTACAGACAGTGTCTCACTATGTTGCTCAGGCAGTCTCCAGCTCCTGGCCTCAAGCCAACCTCCTGCCTCGGCCCCCAAAATGCTGGAATTACAGACGTGAGCCACTGCGCCTAGCACAATGACTTATTAGATGTACCCTATGTGCATTTCTGTGACAGAGGAAGAAGTGTAACAAGATATTATTCCACTAAACCCATAAACTCATTATATTAATCCTCATAAATTATGATAGGTGAGGTAAGTGCTTTTGTCCCCAAATTATAAGTGAAAAGCAGACATTCTAAAGAATATAGCTAGATTCTCACACTCATAAGGATCTAACTTAAACAGGATTTCTGCCTGAGGCCTGTGTCATTTCTCTGCTATAGAAAGAGTAACTCTTGACCAAATTGCCCATGGTGACTTCCTCACAGCCCCCGCCATGCTCTCTCCCTACACCCTCTCTGTCTACAAACTCCAAAGTCCTTCTCTTCCTGACTTCAGGACTGCCTGCTGGGGAAATCACATCTGTGTCCATGGGACTCCCTCAAGGGCCTCTTAAACAAGCCCCCCCACCATGCCCTTGGGCCAGGGCCACTTGTAGGGTATGCAAGTGTGGACCCAACCACTGGCTAAAAGACACTGGCTGAAGCTGGTGATAATGCGGGAGCCAGTGGGTCACGTCAGGCAGACCTCACCCAAGTGTAAAATCACCAGGACTCTCCCACTGCCCAAGACAGTGAGACCAGTTGGCAGACCCTGCTGGAGCAGCTCCTGCCAGGTCTGCAGGCAACTCACACTCATTCAAGGAGGAAAAAAGGTCTGCAAACAGCAAGAGACATGGGAGAGGTAAAGAATGAACAGAATACAGTAGAATGAACCAGTGATGGAGCTGACATCCACGAATGCACTTAAAACTTCTGGAACAACCTGGTTTATACATTAATTGGTACCACTTTTGTGCTGGTCCAGCCCTACCACTTCCCTGTGGAAGGTGCTTTGTAGGGGAAAACACTTTCTTTTTTTTTTTTTGAGTTGGAATCTCACTCGGTCGCCCAGGCTGGAGTGCAGTGGCTGCTTCCGGCCACCGCAGCCTCGACCCGCTGGGCTCCGGCGATCCTTCTGCCTCAGCCTTCCAAGTAGCCGGAATTACAGGCGTGTGCTACCATGCCCGGCTCATTTTTGATTTATTGTAGAGATGAGGTCTCGCTGCCCAGGCAGGTCCTGAACCCGCAGGCTCAGGCAATCCACTCATTTCAGCCTCCCAAAGGCGCGGGATTACAGGCTGAGCCACCGAGCCGCTGGAAAACACTTTCTAAATGCCAGTTGTTTAGTATCCTTGAGGTAATTCTGCCTGTTTCTTCATAGGCTCTGCCTACAGAAGCTGCCCCATTTGCCCGCAGCCCTTCCTACCTCACTCCACCTCTTTGCCTCCCTCCCCCTAATGTGAGATCCAAATTCAGTGGAAGTATCATGTCTGTGACACCTTCTCCAGTCATTGTTAATCTCTTCTTCCTCAATTCTCCCAGAAATCACTACACACCTTTAGGGCTTATAGTACAGTATTTTGATAATCCTGCTGCCTGCAGGAGCTGTACAAATGCTGTTGTGAGAAACAGCGAGCAAGAACAGTCCCTGAAGCCGGGCTCGGTGGCTCAGGCTGTAATCCCGCGCCTTTGGGAGGCTGAGGTGAGTGGATTGCCTGAGCCCGCGGGTTTGAGACCCGCCTGGGCAACTTGGCGAGACCTCATCTCTACAATAAATTTTAAAAAATGAGCCGGCCATGGTAGCGCGCGCCTGTAGTTCCAGCTACTTGGAAGGCTGAGGTGGAAGGATCGCCGGAGTCCAGCAGGTCGAGGCTGCGGTGGCCGGGAGCAGCCACTGCACTCCAGTCTGGGTGACAGAGTGAGACTCCAACTCAAAAAAAAAAAAAAAAAAAAAAAAAAAGAACAGTCCCTGAAGTTGGCCAGTGTCTATATCGTAAGCCCTTGCTCAGGCTGTCTGCTGTTCGTTCCTTCGCTTACGGTTCAGGACCAAATGCATAGCATCATTTTATGACCATGAAACCAAATGGGCTGACATGATAACAGATGGTTAGACTTCTTCCTCCCTCACGCATAGGGGGTGCACTCACTGAGCTGGAATGTCACGGTGGTCCTAGGGGAAGGATCTTGGCCTGTATTGCTTCTTCTTCATCTAGATTAGTAGTCAGTATATTGCATACGTACTGCATTCGAATGACGCCCTGAGCGCCGTCTGTGGGCAAGACATTTAGCTCTGTGAGATAAAAGATAATGCAGGCCAGGCACAATAGTGCCCCTGTAGTCCCAGCAATCTGGAGGCTGAGGCAGGAGGATCGCTTGAGCCCAGGAGTTTGGGCCTCAGTGTACTATGATTGTGTCTGTGAATAGCCACCACACTCCAGCCTGGGCAACATGGTGAGACCTTGCCACTAAAAAAAAAAAAAGGATGCTCTAGGAACCTAGGAGATGATGTGAGTCCCTCCTTTGACAGCAGCATAGCAGGTTTTGCATGTCAGAAGTACTAGTTCGTTTATGTTCCTCCAGATCCAGCCATCTTAGCAAATTGTTTCACTATCCATTTAGTCAACCAATACTAGAAGGCATCACCGACATTTCCCTTTCCTTATCCCAGCTACACACAAACAACAAATACATTAACAAATCACCAGTCTGTCAGCTCTACCTCCAAAATATGTTTGGAATCTACCTACTTCTCTCTTTCCCTACTGCTGTTCCCCTGTCCCATGCCACCATCATCTTTTCCCTGGATTGCACACGGCCCCCCGAAATCTCTTCCATTCTGCTTCACTCCAGTCCTTGTAATCACAGAGGATAACACGTTTCCTGTCACTGCCCTGCCAGGGCGTGCTCTTGGAGGCAAGGATCAGCATCTGTTAGTTTCCCCAACACACACTCAGTAAGTCTCACATTATTAAAACACCAAATTGGCCAGGTGCGGTGGCTCACACCTATAATCTCAGTATTTTGGGAGACCAAGGTGAGAGGATTGCCTGAGCCCACAGGTTTGGGACCAGCCTGGGCAACTTGACAAGACCTTATCTCTACAATAAGTAAATAAATAAAAGTAGCTGGGCATGGTGGCATGTGCCTGTACTTCCAGTTACTTGAAAGGCTGAGGCAGAAGGATCACCTGAGCCCAGCAGGTCGAGGCTGTGGTGGCTGTGAGCATGCCACTGCACTCCAGCCTGGGTGACAGAGTGAGACTCCAAAAACCACCAAATGAATATGTGAAAACGTAAGTAAATGTTTTCTGGTTTTCTGTTGTCACTTAAATGTTTTTATCCTTAAATGTAGCACAGACATAGAAAAAGTGTGAAACAAATATATAGCTCACTGGATTTTTTTTAACATAGTACCTTATAAGACCAATTGTGATAGGAAACAGAAACTTGCCAATCCCACCCACCAAGCCCTTCATGTAACCTGTCCCCAAAACAATCACTACTCTCCCTGGTAAGAGTCACCACTATGCTGACATCTAAGATGATTACATCCTAGCTTTCCCTTATGTCATTTCATCATTCAAGCCTGACTTCTTTACACATCATAGTTTACCTCTGGTCTGCTTTTATTTTTGCTTGTCTGTTTTGTTTCCAATGTCTTTTAGGTCACTTTTAATCAGGTTTCCCACTTCATCTTTTTAATCCCCCCTTACAATTTACTTTCTAGAGAAACCAGATCATGTGTTCTGTGAACTTTCTCACAGTCAGGATTTTGCTGATTGCATTCTCATAGTGTTGTTTGTTTAGTGTATTCCCTGCAAACTGTTGTATCAGGAGACTCAAGTGGATAAAGGTTTGTTTTTTTCTGGAGGAAAGGTGATTTCACAGGGGTGGTATATCCTTCAACACACGACATATCTGGTTGTCTCTTATTTTGTGTTGCATGCACCATGCTTGAATTCTGAATTCATTAGGAAATGGGAGGCATAAGATTACAGCTTTCCATCCCTGGCTTATATTTACTTGTTGGAATACTTCTATAAAGCAACATTTCTCATCATCCATTTGGTTGTCCAGTGGTAAGATTTGTATAGGAAATGAAGGATAAATGCCTGAGTCTTTCCTTTTGTTCAGCTGGTGCAAAATAGTTAATTCCCTAACATCCTCCAAAGAGATCAAATTTTTTGTTTGCTTGCTTTAGTATTACTATGAACTCTTGAATTTAAACATACTTGATATGTCTCAGTTCATTGTCATTATCCTTACTGATGTTCAAATTGTCCTCTCTTTGGCCAGCGGAGACCTCTTTAAGTTGGCTCTGAGTCTTTTTGACCCAACACAATCCTACTTTTTTTTATTTTGCTGTTGCTGTTTTTGCTTTCTGGTATGATGTTCCAGATTCATCTTGTACATTTCCTGCCCACATATGAAATCAGCCATTTCTTTGAGACACCATAGTGTCTTTTAGTGAAAAATGATATTCCAATGCCATTATTCGGGCACAAGGGATATTCCTTACTACTTGGCCATTGTTTCTGGGGCTTTTGGTAGACAAAGCTAAGAATTTTTGAAAGCAATAAAATACACATCACAGCCGGGCTCGGTGGCTCAGCCTGTAATCCCGCGCCTCAGGAGGCTGAGGTGAGTGGATTGCCTGAGCCCGCGGGTTCGAGACCCGCCTGGGCAATTTGGCGAGACCTCATCTCTACAATAAAAATTTAAAAATCAGCTGGGCGTGGTGGCGTGCAGCTGTAGTTCCAGCTACTTGGAAGGCTGAGGCGGAAGGATCGCCGGAGCCCAGCAGGTCAAGGCTGCGGTGGCCGGGAGCAGCCACTGCACTCCAGTCTGGGCAACAGAGTGAGACTCCAACTCAAAAAAAAAAAAAAAAAAAATACACATCACGCTCATATTGATAATTTCAATTCTAATTTAGGACCGCAGAGGTATAGACTTGACTTATCCTAACTGGTATCTATATTTTCTTTTTCATACTGAGAATCCTTTTTCATTTAGCCCTATCTCTTTTAGCAAATGAAACAGATGCAATTTTCTCATTAGAGTTCAGTGAATTTACCCTTAACGAAGTCTTTTTCAACTTGCCAGCTCACAAACAACAGAATGCTTTAGCTACTTGGGGAGTGGGGTGGACTATTCAAAAATTGCTAGAAGAGCAAGATGGGAGGAAACAGCCAGGAACAAGGCCCAGCCACACCACAAGGCTACATGGAAAGCTTCCGCTGCTCCTCGCCAAGAAGAGACCACTACAACTCCTCCCACCAAGCGCTGACCCTCTCACCAGTCCTACTGCCACTGCTGCCTGAGACCTGGATCCTCTGCATTCACCCACCAGAAAGCAGGTTCACCACAGTGCCTGAGTCCTTTCTTTGTTCCCTCTTGAATAAGTCTCTTGTGAGGGCATCTCATTAGATCCTAAGTTACACGTCTGTGCCCTACCTACGAGAGGGCTGAGAAGTCAAGTTTTGGTTTCCTCCTAGGTAGGCAAAACCTATAAGATGGAAATTCTCCAAATCTAGGAGGGCTGCTCAAAAGACATCTAAGGTGTCTACCAGCCAGATACATGCAGTCGCATGTGTGTGAGTCTGGGTGTGTGTCCTCAGAGCGTTTCTTTTATTTTTATTTTTGAGTTGGAGTTCAGTGACACTCTCACAGCTACCATAGCTTCGACTTGCTGGGCTCAGGTGATCCTTTCACCTCCAACAAACTGGAACTCCAGGTGCATGCCACCATGCCTGGCATATTTTGTAGTGTATCGTAGAGATGAGGTCTCGCCAAGTTGCTCAGGCTGCTCTCAAACTCCTGGGCTCAGACAATCCTCTGCCTTCCAAAGTGCTGGGATTGCAGGTGTGAACCACTGTGCCCAGTTAAAAGCATTTCTGAATATGCATTTTACCACGGGCCACTTATTTGCTGCTCTTTTGCTGACTTCCCCTGCTTGGTCCACATCATCAGCACATCCAAGTTCATCCTTCCTTCCCTCTCACATGAGTAGTTCTGGCCCAGCTGTCTCCCTGGACTAGCGTGCTGCATGGGGTGTACACAGGTTTTCTTAAAATCAAAGTTTATTGACACATTTGTTTACTTGCTGAGCTCAAAGTGAAAACAATTATCGTCTAAGAAGTTGGAAAAAAGTAATAAAGTTTAAATGATCAAGACCATGGATTTACATTTACTATTAATAATGATATTTTTCACTCTAAGTGTACACAAGGAGGAACAAAAAAACCTGGAATTTTTTAATTAAAAAATTGTGCATTTATTCTTACATGTTTAAACTTCAGTCACCTCCAGAATACTCTATTTGATGCAATACACCTATCAAGACACTTTTCCACTACTAAAAACAGTTTTTGAACTTGTCAGTTTTGATGCCTTTTAGTGCTTCTGCCGTTTTTTGTTTTACCTTTTCCATATTGGCAAAACATTTCCCTTTGAGGACTTTTTTCATTGGGGAAATAAAAAAATTTTAAAAATAAAAAATTTGCAGCCGGGCTCGGTGGCTCAGCCTGTAATCCCACACTTTGGGAGGCTGAGGTGAGTGGATTGCCTGAGCCCACGGGTTCGAGACCCGCCTGGGCAACTTGGCAAGAGCTCATCTCTACAATAAATAAAAAATTAGCTGGGCGCAGTAGCGCGCTCCTGTAGTTCCGGCTGCTTGGAAGGCTGAGGCGAGAGGATCACCTGAGCCCAGCAGGTGGAGGCTGCGGTATCCGGGAGCAGCCACTGTACTCCAGTCTGGGCGACGGAGTGAGACTCCAACTCAAAAAAAAAATTTTGCTTTGGGCAAGATTGGGTGAATGAGGAAGGCACGAGGGTCGTGCTGTTTTTTGGTCAAAAACTGCTTAGCACTCAGTGCAGTGTGGGCAGGTTATTCATGTAAATCACCCATTATGAGATGGACAAACGAGTTGAAAGAATCTCCAAAAAATAATTCACTTTAGTCAAACACAGCCTTTCACAACACTAGCTGGTGCACTGATGCTGGTGGCTTCCTGGGACACTTACCTCGCGGGGGAAGCCTGTGTTACAAGGGGCCCACCTTCCAAAAAGTAATTCCAAGTTTCTTTGGGTTCCGTTTTGTAGTTGGGTCTTGAGGTATTAACCAATATTATGAGGCCAGTGTGATTAACTAGACTTTAAAATTAAATGTTCAGGACCTGAGGACAAACCATTGCAGTCTCTTCAGTGCTTAAAGTCATGCAATATGCAATTTAGTAGTGTACAAAGTTTCATTAAAAATGATGAATGTACAGTTTGAGGTTTCTTAGTTAAATGTCAAAGACAAAAAGCCATAAACCATCACGGAGTCACTATTTCCTACACAGTAAAAATGGCTAACATAAGATACAGAAAACAACATGGCAACTACAACCCATTTTCTGTCAGTAAATACTGTCAGAAAATGCACAGATTTGAAGAAGCAAGTAAAAAATAACTGTTAAAGTATAGAAGGTAGCCGGGCTCGGTGGCTCAGCCTTTAATTCCGTGCCTTTGGGAGGCTGAGGTGAGTGGATTGCCTGAGCCCTCAGTTCGAGACCTGCCTGGGCAACTTGGCGAGACCTCATCTCTACAATAAATAAAAAAAATTAGCCAGGCGTGGTAGCGTGCGCCTGTAGCTCCAGCTACTTGGAAGCCTGAGGCAGAGGATTGCTGGAGCCCAGCAGGTCGAGGCTGCGGTGGCCGGGAGCGGCCACTGCACTCCAGTCTGGGCGACAGTGAGACTCCAACTCAAAAAAAAAAAAAAGTATAGAAGGTTTGGATGAAAGCACAGATGTTTCTTCTATAGCCTAATTCATGGTGTGATACTTGCTCATGCCGGTAATCCCAGCACTTTGGGAGGCTGAGACGAGAGAACTGCCTGAGCCCAGGGGTTTGAGACTCAGGCAGTCTCAAACTTGGCAAGACCTTGTCTCTACAATAAATAAAAAAAAATTAGCCGCATAGTAGCGTGCACCTGTAGTTCCAGCTAGTTGAAAGGTTGAGGCAGGATTGCCTGAGTTCAGCAGGTAGAGGCTGCAGTAGGCATGAGCATGCCACTGCACTTCAGCCTGGGGGACACAGTGAGACTCCGACTCAAAGAAAAAAAAGAAATACAAATACTATATTTTTAGTGAGATACTCTGAGAAGATACGTTACCAACAGTTAAAAGTAATAATATCTAATGTTCACTAAGCACTTGGTCTGTGCTGGGCACCAGGCAAGGTTTAGAAGCTTTACCTTGGTAACTTACTCATAACCCAATGAGGTTAAATACTATCACTACCTCCATTTTCAGAGAAAGAAACTAAGGCACAGAACAGTTAACTTCCTCAAGGTCACTCATTTACTAAGGGACCAAACTGGGAAAAGAACAAGCAGTCTGGCTTCAGAATTCCAGCATTTAATATTATTGTTACCTTTTAAATTTTATTTGCACTTTATGGAAAAAAGTTATTATAAAAAATCTTGGTAGGCCAAGGGCAGTGGCTTATGCCTATAATCCCAGCACTTTGGGAAGCAGGTGCAGGAGGATTTCTTGAGCCTAGTAATTTGAGTTTACAGTGAGCCATGATCGCAGTGAGCCATGACTGCTCTCCAGCCTGAGCAACAGAGATCCTGTCTTTAAACATTAAAAAAGTTCGGGTGCGGTGGCTCATGCCTATAATCCCAGCATTTTGGGAAGCTGAGGTTAGAGAATTGTCTGAGCTCACAGGTTTGAGACCAGCCTGAGCAACTTGGCGAGACCTTATCTCTACAATAAATCAAAAAATTAGCTGGGTGTGGTGGCGTGTGCCTGTAGTTCCAGCTACTTGGAAGGCTGAGGCAGAAGGATCACCTGAGCTCAGAAGGTCAAGGCTGTGGTGACCATGAGCATGTAATCACACTCCAGCATGGGTGACAGAGTAAGATTCCAACTCAAAAAACTTTTTTTAAATTAAAAAAAATAAAGAGCCGGGCTTGGTGGCTCAGCCTGTAATCCCGCGCCTTTGGGAGGCTGAGGTGAGTGGATTGCCTGAGCCCACGGGTTCGAGACCCACCTGGGCAACTTGGCAAGACCTCATCTCTACAATAAATCAAAAAATAAGCCGGGCAGGGTAGTGCACGCCTGTAGTTCCAGCTACTTGGAAGGCTGAGACAGAAAGATTGCCAGAGCCCAGCAGGTCAAGGCTGCGGTGGCCAGGAGCAGCCACTGCACTCCAGTCTGGGTGACAGAGTGAGACTCCAACTCAAAAAAACATAAGAATAAAGAAAATGGAAGGAACAGAAATTCACAACCTAACAAGCCACCTAAAGAAGCTGGAAAAGCAAGACCACAAAAACCCTAATTTCAGCAGAAGAATCCAGATCACCAACATAAAAACCCAAATCTAGGACATAGAAGACAAAAAGATAATACAAAAAATCAATGAAACAAAAAGCTGGTTCTTCGAAAGGGTAAACAAGATTGATGGTCCCCTAGCTAGACTGACCAAGAAAAAATGAGAAAAAAACCAAATAAGCATAATCAGAAACACAAAAGATGAAGTCACATCTGACCCTGAAGAAATACAAAAGATCATTAGAGACTACTACGTACACTTGTATGGAAACAAACTTGAAAACCATAAGGAAATGGAGGACTTTCTGACATCACACAACCTACCTAGGTTGGAACAAGAAGAAATTGAGACCCTAAATAGACCAATAACAATCAAGGAAATCGACTACGTAATAAGAAAACTTCCTACAAAAAAAAGCCCTGGTCCAGATGGCTTTCCAGCAGAATTCTACAAGACATTCAAGGAGGAGCTGATACCAATCCTACTGAAGGTATTCCATGCGATTGAAAAAGATAGAACTCTCCCCAAATCATTTTATGAAGCCAACATCACATTGATACCCAAGCCAGGTAAAGATCCAACAAAGAAAGAGAACTACAGGCCAATATCTTTGATGAACATAGATGCTAAAATTCTCAACAAAATCCTAGCAAACCGGATTCAGCAATACATCTCAAAAATCATCCACCATGACCAAGTAGGCTTCATTCCTGGCATGCAAGGAATGCATTCGTAAAACCATAAATGTAATTAAATACATCAACAGATGTCAAAACAAAAACCACATGATCATATCATTAGATGCAGAAAAAGCTTTTGATAAAATCCAGCACCCCTTCTTGATAAAAACCCTTGAACATCTAGGCATACGGGGAACATACCTCAAAATAGTAAAAGCCATCTACGAGAAACCCACAGCCAGCATACTCCTAAATGGACAAAAATTGGAACCAATTCCCTGAAAACTGGAACTAGACAAGGATGCCCACTCTCTCCCCTCCTGTTCAACATAGTATTGGAAGTCCTGGCTAGAGCAATCAGAGAAGAGAGGCAATCAGAGGTATTCAAATAGGAAAAGAGGAAGTCAAGTTATCTCTCTTTGCAAATGATATGATTGTGCACCTTGAAAACCCAAGAGAATCTGTCAAAGGCCTCCTTACATTGATAAAGGCCTTTGGCAAAGTCTCAGGATACAAAATAAATGTATAAAAGACAATCGCATTTCTCTACACCAATAATAAACAAACAGAAACCCAAATAAAAAACACAATTCCATTCACAATAGCCACAAAAAAAATGAAATACCTTGGCATCTTCCTAACCAGAGACGTGAAAGACCTTTACAATGAAAATTACAAACAACATTCTTCTCAGACCTAGAAAAAACAACACAGGAATTCATATGGAAACACAAACGTCCAAGAATAACCAGAACAATCCTCAGCAAAAAAAAACAAAGCAGGTGGTATCACAATACCAGACTTCAAACTTTACTATAAAGCTACAATCATCAAAACAGCTTGGTATTGGTACAGGAACAGGAATATAGATCAATGGAACAGAATTGAGATTCCAGAAGCAAAACCTCAATTTCTCAACCAACTCATCTTCGACAAGGCCTCCACCACCTACCACTGGGGAGAGGAGAACCTATTCAGTAAATGGTGCTGGGAAAACTGGCTGACCACATGCAGAAGATTGAAACAGGACCCCTATCTATCCCCGTGCACAAAGGTTAACTCCAAATGGATCAGAGACCTAAATGTAAAACCTCAAACCATAAGAACCTTAGAAAAGGAAGGAAATACTCTCATGGAAATCGGAACTGGCATCCAATTCCTGTACAAAACCCGAAACCCACAGGACTTAAGAGAGAAGATAGACAAATGGGACCTTATTAAACTGACAAGCTTCTGCAAAGCCAAAGAAACCATCAAGAGAGCAGGGAGACAGCCTACAGACTGGGAAAAAGTATTTGCCAACTCTAGGTCTGACAAAGGCTTAACATCCTGGATCTACAAGGAACTGGAAACGTACTGAAAAGAAGAAAACAAACAACCCCATTATAAAATGGGCAAAAGATATGAACAGACACTTCACAAAAGAAGACATTCGAGCAGCCAACAAACACATGAAGAAATGCTCAACCTCACTAATCATCAGGGAGATGCAAATCAAAACCACACTGAGATACCACCTAACTCCAGTCAGAATGGCAATTATCAACAACTCAAAAAATAACAGCTGCTGGAGAGGGTGTGGTGAAAAGGGAACACTTCTACACTGTTGGTGGGAGTGTAAACTAGTGCAACCTCTGTGGAAAGCAGTGTGGCGATTCCTAAAAGCTCTAAAAACTGACCTTCCATATGACCCTGCAATCCCCCTACTGGGAATATACCCTGAAGAACTCAAATCACTCTTTAAAAAAGATACCTGCACACGTATGTTTATCGCAGCATTGTTCACAATAGCAAGAACCTGGAAACAACCATGCTGCCCATCAAAAGAGGACTGGATTAAAAAAATGTGGTACATATACACGATGGAATACTACGCAGCCATAAAAAGGAACAAAATCATGAATTTCGCAGCAACCTGGATGGAACTAGAGTCTATAATACTGAGTGACCTCTCACAGAAACAAAGATCAGAATATCACATGTTCTCACTCATATAATGGACCTTGAACATCCAACGTAATACTATAAGAAAATGATTGACGGTACTGGGAAATTATGGGGGGGGATGGGATTAACAGTAGCAAATATCTGTCTGGGACTGGGAAAACACCTCTTATCAACAGGGTGCCCGAATGAAACGTAATTGTACACCTAACCCTTAACTGTACCCCACAAAACCATAATAAAAAATACTGATTAATTATAAAAAAAAATAAAGAAAAAATAAAAATAAAGAAAAAATCCCAGTAAATGTAATGCTGATGGATTGTTGATGGGTTGAAGAAATATCTCCAGGTGAGGAGCAAGTGACAGCCTACACGGGGACCCTAAGGAGCTGCAATGTGTCTTCAGTGTATTTTGATAAGAAGAAGGAACTAAGCTGGGCTCGGTGGCTCAGCCTGTAATCCCGCGCCTTTGGGAGGCTGAGGTGAGTGGATTGCCTGAACCCGCGGGTTCGAGACCCACCTGGGCAGTGAGACCTCATCTCTACAATAAATCAAAAAAATCAGCCGGGCGTGGTAGCGCATGCCTGTAATTCCGGCTACTCGGAAGGCTGAGGCGGAAGGATCACCGGAGTCCAGCAGGCGAGGCTGCGGTGGCTGGGAGCGGCCACTGCACTGCAGTCTGGGTGACAGAGTGAGACTCCAACTCAAAAAAAAAAAAAAAAAAGCAAGAACTATAAAAATATGGTACAATCCTTACTGTATTTTTAATAAGTTTGGAAATGACTAAGAAAACATTTTGCAGTATGCAAAGATTCATCTTGTGGCAAAGTATATAAAGAATTGTTGAACTTAAAGATGTTCCATGGCTTTGTTTTTTTAAACTAGAAGACACCTTTTCCATTTTGCTAACTTTTTCTAAAGAAATTGATGCTATGGGGAGAATACAGACATCTGGAAAGGTTTCATTACTAGGTAATTTTGCTGTCAAAAGTGATGTCTCACCTAAAAGACCTATTTGTACACTAGGAAATAGAATTGGTAGACAGACAGGATTGAAAACTCAATATTGGGCTATGAATGATGTGTTTCTCCCCTTCCAGCCTGTTTTTGTGAGGTGATCATTTTGGATTTTTTTTTTAAAAAAGAAAACAGCTTTATTGAGGTGTAATCGACTGTACCTATTGAAAGTATCCAACTTGTTAAGTTTTGACACATATATACACTTTGTGAAATCATCACCACATCAAGAACTCTTTCAGTTTTGATAGCCATTAAATACAGTGTTGCAACACACTGACCTTAGAGTTGGACTTTCTAACTGCTCTGTTTCAAAGTGTTAAGACACAATTTTTTTTTTTTTAATTTTAAAAATATTTTTTATTTTTTGAGTTGGAGTCTCACTCGGTCGCCCAGACAGGAGTGCAGTGGCCGCTCCCAGCCACCGCAACCTCAGACTGCTGGGCTCCGGCTATCCTTCCGCCTCAGCCTTCCAAGTAGCCGGAATTACAGGCATGCGCTACCACGCCCGGCTGATTTTTGATTTATTGTAGAGATGAGGTCTCGTCAAGTTGCCCAGGCGGGTCTCGAACCCGTGGGCTCAGGTAATCCACTCACCTCAGCCTCCCAAAGGCACGGGATTACAGGCTGAGCCACCGAGCCCGGCTAAGACACAATTTAAAAAATACTAAGATATGGGAGAGTATAGCTCCCCGCTCCTTAAGTGTGGGTTGTACCTAGAGCAGTATGAGGACAGAATGGTGGAGGGGGAAAGATGAACTCTAGAGTAGATAAACCGCCTCAGTCAGGTGACCAAGGTCAACATCAACAGTGCCAAGTTGTGTTGACAGCATGTACTCTTGATATGACAGGATAAGCGGGACACCTTGCCTCTTTGGTCTCCCTCCTGTTACACAACTCAGGTGCTATGAAAAAAACATCAGACAAATCCCAGTGGGGAGATGCTCCACAAACCACCTGACAGGTAACTCCTCAGGAATGTCAGGATCATCAGAACAAGGAAAGTCTAAGAAACTGCCACTGCAAGAGTAGCTGAAAGAGACATAACTAAATATAATATCATGGGAGAGTAAAAGAATTAATGGCGGACTTTAGCTGAGGGATATGGGAGAGACTGAAAGTTATCACTTTTCTTGTACTAAACTAGCACTATTTTATTGGACTCAAAAAGCTTTGTGCTCTTATTAAATTTGGAAAAATAAATTCATGTTTTGTATGCTTTCTAAGTCTCTATTTATGGATGTATTTAATTTTAAAAAAGTTATATAAATGGCAAATACTAAAAATGTTTTATGGAGGGAGGGCACTGCTCTTACAAGAGACACTCCCTTCAATATTTTAAGTTCAACCAGATCTGGGTTGTCTTAGCTATAGCACTCAAGCAGAGTTCTCAAGATGTCATGACTCATGAATTTTAAAGATTCTAAGGGGGGAACCAACTCCTGTCTCCTGTCCCATTCTCTGGCTATCTGGGCTGTCCACAGTGGTTGTTGAGGCTTGCCTGCCAAAAATAAGTAACAACAGAGAAGAGAACACAGGACTTCCCTTTATTTCATAGTAGGTAACAAGGCAAAATACCAGTCGATATCTGTCTCCTGCTTTATAAAGACCACTTCAACATTCGTCCCCGAAAAAAGAGGCTGTTGTACATAACCACAGACTTTGGCTATGCCGTTAACAATGTGTCACCTTGCAGCCATGTGTCAACTGTGAAGTGAGAGGGAGCCCTAAGTTCTCATCTAATTCCTTTTATCCATGTCCTTGACTTCATGACTTCTGTGACAGTATGTCCAATTTCAGCCTCTCCAAATCCTGGGGACTCATTACATCCTCATCTGTGCCTCCTAAAACAAGAGTTTCCAGTTGCCACAGTAACTGAAACCAGAGCAGATCAGATACTTGATGTGTAGCACAGACCTCAGCAGCTGGGCTCCAATTTGCACCTGAGGGCAGACAGGCAAGTAGGAGGACCTTTGTACCCAAGTCACCTGCCAGCATCTGAGGCTGACAGGTAGGCAGGGCCACATTCCCCAGAGGTCAAAGCTGAGTCACCAAGGCAGAAACCAGGTGAGTTTCTCTGTTCCAGTGAGGGGGCTGTGCCACCAGGGAGCAGAGCAGTGAGGCCAACTGGCAGCTCCTGCCTTTCACACATGTCCCCATGGTGTTTTCCCCAGCCTCCCACATTCTAATCTAACTGAAGCTGTCTGTCATGCCCGTTTGGGTAATGTGTAAATAGAAACTCCTGCAATTTCACCAGCCCCAAACTTCACCTGGGCCCATCAGCCACAGGAATACTAGTGATGGGTTAAAGAATGAGAGGTGAGCAGCTAGATGGGTCTTGGTTGCCGGCACCAGCTGTGTGTGACCCCCAGGGGCCACTGTCTTCCAGAACTGAAGAAAGACACCGACAGAGCTGGGTTTGCACCTTATCACTCAGAGGAAGGCCTCAGCTTTCTTCTGTAAGAGAGGACTGCCCATCCTCCACCTCAAAAGGTTAAGACAACTAAATGCGACAAGGCATAGGAAGCAGTTAGCAGATGGCAGACAATATCATCGACGCTGGTCTGTTAGCTCAAAACCCATGGTGAACACCAGATCACACTTTCCAGCTGATACTGCAGAGGCACAGGTGGTAACACTCTTCAGAGCACTCTGCCAGAAACTAGCTTCAAAAAAAAAGTTTCCTCTTTTCTGTGACCTTCCTGGCAGCAACTGGAGTGGCTACTGCAGAAGGAACATGCTGACGGGGAAGTGACGATTGTTATAGAACCAGCCTGTTCACCTGGCACGCCCCAAGATGCTTCCTGGCAAGAGGCTCATAAAATGCTCATTCCCTCCCTATTCCAGTATCCCAGGGAAGACTTGTTACATATATACGCCAGCATACACATCTATGTGCAGGCGTATGGGATATTACCTATCTTCTCTGTATACCTAAACTGGCGTTATACTAAAGTAGGGTGGAGATTCTGAGATTAGTGTCTGAATATGCCCTCATCCACCTAAGCAGGCATTAAAAAAGTCTTAGGTCAGTAGTTAAAATAGCCCACAGGCACAATGCCCTCTAAGCAGTTGTCAGGTCAACAAACCAAAAACCTCCCATCAATGAGAAAACAGGGCCTCCTGGTGGCAGGTTATTTCAGAAACTCCAAAATGGAGGCTGCAAACATTTTTCTGCAAATTCAGTCACAAGCCCTACTGTTACCAGTATCATTAAGTAGTCTCATATTAATAAATATTGGTAGCCTAAGTTGAATTCAGCCAGACAAATTCTTAGGCAGACCTTCTCTTATGTCTCTCTTGCCCACCACCAGAGGCAGGGGTCTCAATATGTCGCCCAGGCTGGTTTCAAACTTCTGGGCTCAAGTGATCCTCCCGCCTCAGCCTCCCAAAGAGCTGGTATTACAAGCATGAACCAGCTGGGCTCGGTGGCTCAGCCTGTAATCCCGCCCCTTTGGGAGGCTGAGGTGAGTGGACTGCCTGAACCCGCGGGTTCGAGACACGCCTGGGCAACTTGGCGAGACCTCATCTCTACAATAAATCAAAAATTAGCCGGGTGTGGTAGCACGCGCCTGTAGTTCCAGCTACTTGGAAGGCTAAGGCGGAAGGATCGCCGGAGCCCAGTAGGTTGATGCAGTGGCTGGGAGCGGCTACTGCACTCCAGTCTGGGTAACAGAGACTATAACTCAAAAAAAAAAACCACCAAAAACCAAAACAAAACAAAAACAAGCATGAACCATTGTGCCTAGCCCTTACTTCGTTTTTGAGTCAGTCTGACTCTGTCGCCCAGGCTAGAGTGCAATGGCATGCTCAAGGCCACCTTGGCCTTGACCTGCTGGGCTCAGGTGATCCTTCCACCTCAGTCTTCCAAGTAGCTGAACTACAGGCCTGCGCTACCACGCCCGGCTACTTTTTGATTGATTGTGGAGATGAGGTCTCACTAAGTTGCCCAGGCTGGTCTCAAGCCCATGGGCTTGGGCAATTCTCTCACCTCAGCCTTCCAAAGTATTAGGATTATAGGTGTGAGCCACCCTGACTGGCCTTACTTCGTTTTTTAAATGAAATAACTTGCATGAGGCCATTGCTTTACTAGACTCTGGTGTGGCCATGTGCTTTTTGAGCTATGGCTGCCACCATATTTCCTAGGCTTTGGCCCCCCTCTCCTACCTTGGAGAAACGAATCTCCTCTCTCTCTCATTTACTTTCTAAATAAACTATATTTTCTAATCTTTTTTTTTTGAGTTGGAGTCTCACTCTGTCGCCCAGACTGGAGTGCAGTGGCCACTCTCGGCCACCTCAGCCTCGACCTGCCGGGCTCCGGTGATCCTTCCGCCTCAGTCTTCCAAGGCGCGCGCTACCACGCCCAGCTAATTTTTTTTTTATTGTATAGATGAGGTCTCGCCAAGTTGCCCAGGCGGGTCTCAAACCCGCGGGCTCAGGCAATCCACTCACCTTAGCCTCCCCAAGTGAGGGATTACAGGCTGAGCCACCGAGCCCAGCTATATTTTCTAATCTTAAAAAAAAAAAAAAAAAAAGACTTGCTTGAGTAGACTTAGCCTCTGCAGAGCAGCTTGGAAAATCCTTCATGGAAGGAAGATACCTGTTGTCCCCAGAGGCAGAAGGGACAAAACCATCATCACAGATCGATGTCAGGGTAAATAAGACAAGGAGTCTCAGTGGAAGTTAAAGTATTTATTGATGTGTTTAAACTCTGTACATTCTCCACAGATCATATTAAGGAGTTTGTAGGTGAAGTTTAATCTGTGCATAGTGGGAAGACACATGGATATGGTCAAAGGGGAGGAAGAAGAAGAAGAAAAAAAACAGTCACAGAAAAAATAGAAAAAAGTACACCACAGGTTACCAGAACCTTCAGATTAAAAAAAAAAAAGGGAAACAAAAAAAAAAAGCTATGAGCATAACATCAACTGTACAAGCATTACAAAGACGCATGTGAAGGAAACAAAAATCCTCAAAGCTTTCCACAGTGTTTACAGACCCAGTTTCATGTACAATCTGGAATACTCTCCTTTCACAGAAAAACAAGCCTCCCATCTTCTCTTCTGGGCCATTAGCCACCTCCTTAGCACGGTCTTCTCTGAGTAAATGCCAAGAAGGCTGGTGATAGGGGGCAGGGTGGACGTGCAGGTGCAGAGGGGAGGCCAGTGCCTTGGGAGGGAGATGTCCAGGAGGAAGAGACCACCCATCTGGACACACTTAGAAGGGGACGTGAAGATCAAAGAGCTATGGTAAGTCAACGACAGAGTGGAAGGACGTCATAAACACACTACAGGCTAATCTCTGTGGAAGAACTGGATTCTGAAGAAAAGCAGCAGCGGAGCCCCTCCTCTGTCTACATCAGGCTCACTAAAGGACATGGGAATGAAATGCCTTTAACCACCTTGGTGAAGGGACTTGTATGGAAACACCAAGGTACCCAGCCATGGAAACACCGGACTTCCGGAACTGGTCCTTTAAAATTACTTTGAGAGGGTATCATCATGTGCTTCAGGGGTCAGTTTCAGCTTCCTCTTCCACCTAGTTTCTCAGCGACTTCTTGAAAGCGCTCATTTCAAAAGGGAATACTGCCTTCTTTCTTCTTCTTTTTTTAAAATAAAGGCCAGGACAGTGAATGAGCCTAAAGAGCTGACTTACACAACATAATTGGAATAAACAGCCTGCATTTAAGTCTATCACTGAAAATCAACATTTTCCATTTATATAGAGCATGTGTCAGACAATACAATAGAAGTGGGATTTCTGATTAATTTAAAAAAGAAAACTACATCAGTCAAATATCTGCAATAGATCATTTCTTCATTTAAGGTTTATATATCATATATTGTTATATTAACATTTTTCACCCATTTAAAAGAATGGAAATTGCAATTCTACAGTAGTACTTTATAGTCTTAACGGTCCAGGAGGTCAGGATGTAAGATGAAGCCCTCTGGCGACAGCTGCTGGTCAGCAGTTGATCCAAATCGCTGGGCCTTTTCCGGCCCACCTGCACCACCCCATTCAACCGGGGAGGGGGGCCACACGCTCCCTGCCACTTAAATCTGCATCTGCTCCAGGTATTTGTAGGTGGGGTTTTCATAGCCATGGTTCTGCATCTTGTTCAGGTGACGCTCTTCTGGAGTGAGCATTGGGTCTACCTGGAAAACCAAAGATCAAGAATCACTGTGGTGCCTGGGAAGAGAACTGCAAAGTGTGCCAGAAAGTCAAGCTGTCTGCTGCGCAATCTCCTGGAACCAGAAGCAGCTAGCTGCCAACTTCCATTTGACAGACCAAACAAAAGCTGGTAATGAGAACAAAGGAGAAGAAAGCAAAGAATGGAGTCAAAGAGGTAATGCTTCTAAAACTAGAACCCTGAAAGCTCAGTCCACATAGAAGAAGACGGGCAACTGGATTTCCTAGCACCAGTGACAAGCAAGTCCCAGTTCTGCTCACCATTTGAGATAACTGAGGTAAGCCACTAACGCTCAGCTATGAGATCAGGAGGGGGACCAACAATCTCTGGTCTTTTCTACAGATAGACCAAATAACTAAGACCATCATTGGAACTAATTTCCCAGAACATAATATATTCCCCTTACTGTATTTTTATTTGGAAATTGAGACTCTGAGCATTCCCACCATCCACTAAGAAATGAGTGGCAAGAGGTTCAGTCACAAACTAGCAGAAGATAGAATGGCCTGCTTTGACTCTTTCTGAATTTCAGGTTGCTTTTTCCCCCCATTATAAAAGAAGAGTAGCAGTCCTTCATTTTAAAATATCTAACACACCTGAAAAAGGAAAACACTAAGAAAATAATCTGAGAAAAGAGTTTTCTCTCTTTTTTTTTTTTTGAGTCAGACTCTTACTTTGTCACCCAGGCTGGCAGGCAGTGGCACAATCAAGGTTATCATAGCTTCAACCTTCTGGGTTCAGGCAATCTGTCCACCTCAGCCTCCTGAGCAGCTGGGGTTTTAGGCTCACGCCACAATGCCCAGCTAATTTTTTGATTTTTGTAGAGATGAGTTCTTGCTATGTTGCCTAGGCTGGGCTCAAGCAGTACTCTTGCCTTGGTCTCCCAAGGTGCTGGGATTACAACGTATGAACCAGAGTTTTCACCTCCCATAGCATAAAATCTTCTTATGACTTTCTAACATTCACAGTCAAAACCTATTTGAAATGCTGAAAGCTGGCAGCAGTACCTTGTAATAGGGGCTGACTTCCAAATCATGACCTAATAATCCCATGAGTAATTTAACTGATGACAGTAGCATGTCCAGTATTCGAGGATTTAAGACATCTGAATTCTGTAAGGTTCCTGTCCCCACCCACAGCCCCAGGCTGGCAGCTCAGAGCAGACCCTCGCCAGGCCAGCTCCTCACCTCCACAATCCCATGGCTGATGGTGCCATACTGCCTCTTCCTCAGCATCACCAGGCTGATGACGATGACTGTGGCAATGGCTACTGCAATGACCAGCAGGCCAATGAGGGCACTGCTACTCAGACTGAAGTCTTCCCGTAGCGGCCCCACAGATTCCTAAATAACAAAGCAGACATAGAACAATGTCCTGGTGGCCATCTGGCAGCTGTAAGGCAAGTGATTCACCAAGGGCCATGCTCCTCTACAGCTGGGTCCCCAAAACGCAAGGTAGCACCAAGATCCTGCTTTGCAAAGAATCATCCATATAAGGAGGCGCCCACTTTTTCCAATTCCATGAAGACCTTAATTTTAGCTTTCTTATCCAAAAGTATGGCAAACTGGGGATGAGGACCCCTGAAAACCCAACACGCCAGGCATCTCTCCCACCTTCTACTTGAACTGAGAAGGTCCAAAGGAGAAACAGCTATGACTGACAGGAAACCTGGCACTGGGCTCTGGAGCCAAACACATACCGGCTCTTCCTCAAGGCCTCCAACTCTCTCGGCATTGAAGATCATTTCCTTAACATCCAGGGTCTCGTCAATGACCTGAAAGCCATGAGATGTCAGCAACTAGCAACTAGGTGGAAGGGAAATTTAGTATACTCCCACGGCTTCCTTCCTTCCCCATTTGCTACTTGGTAGAGGGAAGCAGACACCTAAGGGGGCCCCACTAACCAATCAGTTCCATCACAGTCATCCAAATCCACTCACCAAACCCTTCATGAAGGGGTAAGTGTGGATGGAAAATTATTTTATTTTATTTTTTTGAGTTGGAGTCTCACTCTGTCGCCCAGATTGGAGTCCAGTGACCACTCCCGGCCACCGCAGCCTCGACCTGCTGTGCTCCAGCGATCCTTCCTCCTCAGCCTTCCGAGTGGCCGGAATTAGAGGCATGCGCTACCACACCCGGCTGATTTTTTGATTTATTATAGAGATGAGGTCTCACTCACTGCCCAGGCGGGTCTCGAACCCACGGGCTCAGGCAATCCACTCACCTCAGCCTCTCAAAGGCGCAGGATTACAGGCTGAGCCACCGAGCCCAGCTAGATTATTTTATAATGACTGGTCCTATAGGAGTTTTCACCTGCATTTTCCTTCAGGTAACTGTTGTGGAGGTATATTTCAGGACCAAAGAGCCATATTTAAATATCAAACTCAGCCAAGGATAATCCAGAAATATAAGTAAAAGAAAATGCTAGAAGAATAAAAGGGTGTATAAAGCTAAGGCAGTAGAAGAACCAAACCTAACTCTATTCCATTTTCAAGTTATTAAATCTCTATTCACTTGAAAATGGCCTCTAACCTGTTATTCATATCATCAGTTGCAGATATATTTTTCTACTGCATAGCAAGAAATGAGCTGCTGCTGCAAATCTTCAATCCTTTTAAACATTACTGGCTAAACAAGTCAGCCAGTCCGTGGGAGTAGTTGGAACCCCCAACCCTCTACCAAACAGAAAACGAATGTGCAGATCTGCACCTGGAAGCTACTGACACTGGGTTACTCACTCTAATGAATCTCAAGAATAAAACATGCTGGGCAGAAGAGAAAATGGGCTCACCATATTTTCATCCACTTTATTCTTACTGTTAATCACTTTTTCTTCAGCACCGATCAGTCCCCCATCCTGCTCTCCCACTCCAGATCCTGTGTAGAGAGATCATAGCTGAGTCCCCAATGATGGCCCATGTTAGTCCAATCTCACAGAAGCAGCAAACTCCCTCCTGAGGGCCAGGGAGCCCCTCAATCAAGCATCTCCCCTCCCTCCACCTGCTTCTGCGTTCACATGTTGTGAGGATGCACTGTGCTCTATAAGGATGAACGACACAGGCATTTTCAGAGGATCGATGGGTATAATGAGGGAGGAGGGAGTGCTTGTCTCCAGCTTGGGAAAATGGAATGCAAGCCTTCAGAGAGAATGTTTATTGTAAGACACACAGAAGCAAGTCCAAGGGCATTCTGGCATGGCAAACACATAATACTCTTCTAAGTGATAACACTGAGCACCTACTGTCCCAGCCTACTCCATCAGCACTGGGGCCTCACACAGCAGTAATCTGTATGTCTGCCTTGAGCATGAGAGTGTAGCTCACAGGCAATTCTTTCTGCCTCATATACCCTCCACAACCTGATCCCCTCCTGTTTGTCCTTGTTTCAGCACATCTTGAGAGACATTCCCAGATAACAGCACTTAAAATCACAGTGTGTAATGATCGATTTCCTTCTGTATCCCATCAAGATGAATCCCTCTCAACACTAGATCATGGCTGGTCACATTCTAAATGATTATTAAGAACCAACAGGAAGGAAACATTTCATCGACAGGAAGAATTCTAACACCTACATAGAGGGCACCTTTCTGTAAATGGAGCAGCAAGAATAGCAACTCTTCTCTTGTCAAGGTCAGACACTGCCCAAGACAACGTCACTCGTGTGAGGTACTCCAAGTGATGGTATCCAAATACGCAGCATGACTGGACCCAGCATAGACCCAGGGAGCGGAAAAGTGAGAAGTAGTCTTCTATTTTTAGCTCCAAAGCATGTGATTTCTAGCTATCATAACAGTGTCTTATTAATGATAATATATATAGTTCTATATAGAAGTCTATGATTTGAACCTTTTATAAATAGATCAACCTGACAGCATACTCAACATTCTAAGGTAACTACCTGCAAGTAAGATTCCAACATGAGGATAAAAACAAAGCTCTGCTGTCCCTGGGCTTGTCAAAGGCAGACAATGACACCAGGCCCAGCCACAGCAAAGCTTCCCAGCGTACAACTAGACTGGTTCTTAACACAGCAACTTGTAACAGCGATTGTAGCTACTGAACTTGCAGGCTAGCTAATGCATCAACTCATTACAATGTAGCCAAAAATGCTGTAAATTTTTCCTAAAGCTTCCATTTTAAAGAACCACAAGGCTTGATTCTAGTTAAATCAGTACTAGCTTTTGTCTCAAAATGCCAATGAAATAGCAATACTGCACTGCAACTCCTCTGGATCTGGAAGAGTGTCACCTCAGTAAGGATGCTTGTGATCAAGCCCAATAAATTCTGAGTTCCTTCCATCTTTTTCTCTTTTCCTCAGAATTTCAAAGGTCATATCGGCAGGATCCTATTTGAAAGTTAATGTGGCACTGAGTCAACTAATTTAAAGTCACACTACCAGTCCAGACTGTTCTAACACTATTTTAATGGTATAACCCACGTTTCTTAAAACCACTCTGGTTTTATAAAATACATAAACAAGTGACTTCAAGACACCAAAAGTTAATGGTTCAATTGTCCTCACTCAAAACAGTTTAAGTATAAAGAGAAAGTCTGTGAAACTTCAAGGAAATTCATTTTTACCTATAAATATCTCAGTTGTACTGTTGAAAAGAACGTTAGCATAGTGATCTTCAAGAAGCGGTATATTCAATTAGAACAAAACATAGCATTTACATACAAGTGATTTTCACAAGATTCAGATCACACCTATGTTTTGAGAACAACCAGTGGCATAAACCAGAACACCAAATTCTTAAGTAGTGAATGCCACTTGGTCCATCCATACACTACGCTTCCCAAAGCCAAGTATAGGCTCATGTAACACATTCAGAACATGAAATGCTTGAACTTATTCACAATGACTCTAGAGACTGGGCTATCTAACCACCTTGGGGATTCAGCAGCCAACATCTGCAACTTAGGTAAAATAAGTCACATGGGCTTTGAGGATAGAGAACTGGGTTCAAATCCTGGTTCCTTCACTTCTTAAACTCATGACTTAGAGCATGTCATCTCAGAGACTTTCTTCAACTGCCTCATCTATGAAATATGGAGCTAAAAGTCCTATACTACAGAGATCTTCAGTGGATTAAACAAGATCAGGTATGTAAAGCATTCCACGTAGTGCTTCATAAAACTTCAACTGTTTTGGAAAACTGGAGACTAGGGAGTACAGCAAGAGTTCGCTTGTCTCTACCTCTTTCATCCATCAGCTTCTAATGTTCTGAGGAATGCTACAGCTCAGGGGACATGCAACATCTGGCACAGACAAAAGGCAAGGATAGCTAAAAAGAAAGGATATAAATGGGAAGAACAGCAGAGAAAAAAGAAGAGGTAAAAGAAAAAGACTCTCCACCTGACTAAATTAAGCATACTGTCATCTATACTAGCAATTGCAACCAGCCTGTTTAAGTTGGATATACTTGATTTAAAGGATTTATGAAAGCATCTATTTTGGGTACTGTGCATTCTCTGAACATCCCAGAAGGAAAGCTTAGGATGGCCACCCGGTTACCAATACCACTGAAACTAGACTTGAATGCTGGAGAGTCGGGAGGTTTGTCAACAACATGAAGGCCGGGCTTTGACTCCTTTCTCATTAGCCATGTTGGAAGAAATGAGGTGGAAAAAATCAGTTGATGGTATGAAACAGAAAATGAAACCTCTGACACATTGGGGAAGTAAAAGGAATGAAGGTCTTACGGGAAACATCTTTGACAAAACCAACCTTTTTTCACTGGGTGGTACAACTCCGGCTGAGTGTCTAGCAGAAAGGAAAACAATAAAAAACAAAATAAAATAGCACAAAAGGAGATTAAGAAAGAAAATGGCTTCTTTCAAAATTTCTATCTTAAGAATTTCTCTGTAATGTGAACAAAAAGCATTCTTCCTCAAAAACACCATGCCTGAAACATCCCATAAACAAACCAGCAGTAAGATCCACAGAAAATCACTGGAGAGTATCCCTGATAAGAGAGAATAAAGTAGTAGGTCTGTCTTGGGCCTTTTTAGGGAAATTCTCAAATTATTTAGCCTAGCCCACAAAATTGTTTTCCTAGAAAACAGCAAGAATTAAAGTTAGTATTGATTGTGGTTTACTGACAAGGAGATAAAGTCCTAGAGTTCAGCTCTGTCCAAGATATCCTGACCCCAAACAAGCAAATAAGAAGCTGTCTAGGCATGGCCTTCCCACAGCCCCACAGAGGTCTGGAATTTATAAGAGCAGGTTTTAGGGACAGATTGATGCCTCTTTATTTACCTACTACTTTTAGATCCTGTTTTATTCTCCGAGGGTCAATTGCACTGAGTCCATACCTCCAGGACAACTCGTTTAAAAGGCACTTCTGCTAAGGTCTAAAGGCTAAGCTGGGTGCATCCCCACCCTCACCCCCAATTTGGTACTTTCCTCCAGCCTCTGTCCCAGCAGTGTATCCAGTCGTATATACATGTGACAGTACTACAGTGGCCACTGGACTAGATCAACTTGGGTTCAAATCCTGACTCTCCACCTTTAAAAGCTAGATGACCCTTGGCAAGTTAGCTAACTTCTTTACACCTCAGAATCCCCTCAAGTACCTACATGAGAGGGCTATTCTGAGGACTAAGAGTGTCCATGTACAATGTTCAGCTGAAGCTGGCATATCATAAGGACTCCATAGCTGTGGGCCATTTGTACTATTACCACCATGAGTAGCAACAGCAACACCTAGAATCTGATTACACACACTGGTCTCAGCAACTTGTTTATTTCTGGAGCAGGCTCACAGCTTTTAGAGATACTTTTAGACATTGAGAACTAGTAAGGGAAGAGAGGAAAGAATGTCTGCCTAGGAATCAGAGGACACAGCTTCTTATCCCACTTCATGTCAGAGATAGGACCCTGAGCCAGCCTCATCACCTCTTAGCCTCTCTGTTACCTACCTCC
The DNA here is from genome assembly GCA_027257055.1 of Cephalopachus bancanus. NCBI lineage: Eukaryota > Metazoa > Chordata > Mammalia > Primates > Tarsiidae > Cephalopachus > Cephalopachus bancanus. The sequence goes on along the minus strand of JAPVLO010000999.1, from coordinate 69,110 downwards.
CAAGACTGTCATGAAAAGATAACGACACAAAATAACATGAAGGCGCTACTTAAAATGCAAAGTGCCTCCCACGTGTAAGGCAGTAGACAAACTGAAGAACAGTTGGGCTTGAAGCCATCCTTGGGAGAAATAGTCCTAACTTCATGGTGACACTGAAGTCAGATATTTGAAAGCACCTGGCATGGTGCCTGCATGTAGTAGGTGCTCATGAAACCAGTCTCCTCTCCCCTGACTCTTACAGGAACACAACTTCCCAATGCAATCTTATCTGTGAAAAATAGACCTCAATTTTCTCACTTTGTCTCCCTGCTGCTGCCTAGAAGAGGTGCTGTCACTCATACACACCTTCGTTCTCAGTTACGGCCGGGAAGGGGTGGAAGGGGTGAAACGGCGGGATCTCCTCACTCTCCTCAGAGCTCACCCGGACATCTACAGGTGTCTCCGAGATAGTGGCAGTGAACTGGTCCATATCTGCACGCTGCTCCTGAAGCAGCTCATCTGAAGAAGAAAGACATGGCAGAGAAAAGGCATAGCAGGTTTCAGGAGGACTTAGTGTCTAGGCACAGACCTTTCTAGAGCTCCACAGCCCACTGTCAGCTCCTGACTCCTGTCTGAAACACCTTCCCTGATTTTACAGTACCACAGACCCCAGCACATGGGACCTTGGTGACATCCCGGGCACCCCTCACCTTTTCATCACCACAGTCTGGTTAAGTGGTCCTTTCGAACACAACGTGTTTTGGGGTTTTAAAAAATTGTATATATTTAAGGTACACAGTGTAATGTTTCAATATACATATACACAGTGAGACGTTTACTACAGTCATGCAAGTTAGCATATCCCTCACCTTCCATAATTGTCCTATTTTTGGCAAGAGCACTCCAAGTCATTCTCTCAGCCAACTTTCAGTGTACAACAAGACTACTAACCACAGTCCTCATGCTGTACCTGCCACCACTAGACTCATGCACCCTTCAAAGATGCAACTTCATGCCCCTCAACCCACTTCTCCCCAGCGCCAGTTTCTTTTAATTTTTGAGTAGGAGTCTCAATCTGTTGCCCAGTCTGGAGCACAGTGGCATACTCATAGCCACCACAGTCTTGACCTTCTGAACTCAGGCAATCCTTCTGTCTCAGCCTTCCAAGTATCTGGAACTATAGGCACATACCACCACACAAGGCTAAATTTTCTTTTTTTTTTTTAATTGTAGAGATGAGTTACCCAGGCTGGTCTGGAACTCCTGGACTCAGGTAATCCTCTTGCCTCAGCCTCCCAAACTGCTAGGATTACAGGCATGAGCCTCCATGCTCAGCAACACCAATTTCAAATACTACCCATATACCATGACTCCCAAGCCTGAATCCTGTACCTACTGCCCTACCTTCGTCTTACCTAACAGCCCGCCGGAGACTTCCATATAACATCTCACTGTGATTTCTCTCTTAATGTATATAAACAGCTCTCACTATCGTTCCCCACCTCAGTAAGCAATGCTACCACCATCCACCAAGATGCTCATAATGAAACCCCAAGGACTGCCCTTTATACACTTCCCTCCCCACCCTCCCTCTGGAACACATCCTAGAGATAATCCCTGACTATCCCCAGGGTGCTCCACCACCTATTTCCTCTTAACCATCTTAGTGCATACTACCATCATGTCTCTCCTGGATTTTTATAACTGCTTCCTGGCTGGTTTCCAATTTTAATCAGCAGCCGAGTCTTTTTTTAAAGTCAGGTTCTTTTTTTAAAAGCACAATCCAGACCTAGTCACTCTCTAGCTTAAACTCTCTAATGGCTTCCCATTATCCTAGAATAAAATTCAAGCTCCTTGATTTTACTTAAATTACTTTCCAGTCTGGTCTTTGCCTACTTCTTTGGCCTCACTCCTCCTCACCACGCTCCAGCCACCCTGACCTATTCAAACGTGCTGCCTGACTTAGACTTGAGGCCTCTGTAGTCGCCACTTCCTCTGCTTACGACGTGCTCTCTGCCCCTGTGATCTGACCGTTCGGATTTCGGGTTGCCGTCTCCAGAGGCAGCCGCCTGGACCTTGGCCACTCTCCACACTTCATCCTAACTCTCACTCTCTGCACAGCACTTATCACCATCTGACACTTGTGTTCATTTTTTACCATCTGTTTCTCTCCTCCTATCACATTAATTCCAGCAGTTATTGTCCATTGTGCACCATTTTACTCTGACACACAGCAGGCATAATAAAACTTGAAGGAGATAAAGACTGGGAGAAAAAGAGGAGGTGAGAATTTGTGTAAAATAGGGTGTCTTGAAAAAGTTCAGCAATTAAGGAGGAAAATAGTAACAGGAAACTTCCCAGTCCCTGGGAATTTCATACCCTAGACTTTCTTCTGCTAACAGAGTGAAGGTCAATGAAACTTAAGGCTCTGTGGCTCACAGCCAGCACATCTGCCCTCGGTTACTCCTTGACCTTGCCATGTAAGCCTCACTGGATTCCAGACTTCTGAAACAATGATGTACAAACGCCCAGCTTCAAGGACTTGCTTACTCCTACTTCCCTAATGCTGTTACTCCTGAGCTGCAGCCAGAAGTCCCACCCAACCTTGACAGTCAGTACACACCAATTTCTTCTTGAATTTCTTGGGCTACATAAGGTACTTTGTAGAGCAGAGAGAGACTTTGGTTCCTTCTTTCTTCAATCACATGGAGATGTGTCATTACCTGGAAATACAATTATGGCAGATAAGTCTTGTCACTGAAAACAACTCGGCCAGAAGGGAACTTGCAGATGGGAAACCCACATACATTTCCAGAAAGACCATTTCAAAAAGTGCATTCTCTACAAAGTCCTGTAAATCATCTGGTCAGAGGATATGTATTAATCCCCATGTCACATTACTGACCACAAAAGTAAACAGATGTGTATAATTCCCACAGGGTGATGTGAGAATTTGTCCAAAGAAAGTGCTCCAAGTTAAAAGAAAATATACTAAAAGATAAAATAAAATATACTAAAAAATGTTCACTAGCCAGTTACTGAATGAACTTCCATATGAGGCACTTACTACTAACTGTACTGAGTCAAACAGTACCCTCATTTATACAATGCTGAATGCTCAATAAGGTCTTGCTGAATGAAAAAAGGGTCAATTTTTATCGCCAGTCAGATTAGATGGCATTAAAAGAGACTGAAATTACTGGCTAAAAAGTAGTCGTGGGGAAGAGAGAACCATTTGTGGAATTTGCTCAGTGAAGCAACTGCTTAAAATGACTGTTATGGTGACTAACAGACTTTATTCCTATTTAATTAAATTACTATTCTTTGGAAAATTCTTGCTGAGCTACAAGTAAACCTGACTTTCAGGGGGGGATAAAGGAAAATGTACCCACCGTAGGTCACTACCTTTTCTGAATGCAGAAGTTCCAAGGTTGTTCACACAAACACACACATACAAAAAGCCATTAAAAGTGGTCACTTGTTTTTAAAACTCTTCAGAATAGAAATGAAGGTGATGTGGGCTAACCTCTACCCCAATGACACAGTAAGGCATGTTGTTGTAGCTCCCACAAGTTGTTCTAAATGAAGTAATTCCTGCTTGATTAGCCTTGCAGTTACTGAGATATTCCTGAAGAGGGTGCTCTAAATCAACAGATTAATTAAGTGGGCTCAAAGCCATTAATATGAGAGGTCAAATGGAAAAAAAAAAAAGAAAACCTTAAATGGAAAGATGCTTTTATTGTGGATTGATGTCTCTCTGACCTTTAAAAGCAAGAATGAAAGCAATTTAATTTTATATTTGCCATTCTGTCAATCAAGTAAATTGAGAGGAAGCACAAGAGCGAGTGCCTTGGAGGAAAAGTGCAAATGGAGCTGCAATGGGCCACCCACAGTCTCAACAAGTGTTGACACTGCTATATGCTTCCTCAAATGAACTAGGGAGCTATTGGTTCATTACAAGAGCCACAGAGTAGAAGGCTGGAAATTAGTGTCTCTACAGTGAACCCTTGGGCTATATATACTATGGGTAGAGTAAGTGCAACATCTCACTTATATCCAGTCAGATATGGCAGAAGATGTAAAAGTTGAGTATCTTCAGATTTTTCTAGTGTTTGGATAATAGAACAGGGAACAGACAGAAGATTAAGAAATTCAGTGACATATCTTGCTAGAATTACAGCTGAGAACAGACAGTAAGTAGCACACAGGAGACCTGGGTCCTCACAATCCTCCTAAATGCTCTAAGATGAAAGGGTTCTAGTTCCCATATTACTTGGTGTGGCAGTTTGATCTTATTTGCAAGAATTCTCTAGTTATTAATTTAGTATACTGACCAAAATATCTTGGTTTCCCTTCTATTCTCAGCACATAAAACAGGTGTTTTTTTTTTTCTGTAAAATACAACACAATAATCTAGTTTTTCAACCAAAGATTTAGAAAATAATTAAGTCTTTAAAAGAAAAAAATCAAGTAGACCTGAAAAGTCTGAGCCTTGTCAAGATGCATCTTTCCACTCCAGCTTTCCAAGGCCACTCCAGGACCCCTTGCCCTTTCTCCTTCTTTTCTTCCACTTCATCCAAGGTGAAGCAAAGTCCTGAGCTTCGGGCCCACAGCGATCACCCAACCCAGCCTCTTTCCACGTTCTTCCCACTCATTAGAAGCCTGAGTTCTTATATTCTCAAAACATGCAGCTTCTCAAGTGAACTTCGCATATTTAAGAACATCATTCTTCATCTTTATCATTACTAATTCTATACTAGCCTTGTGAGCTGCTCAAGGCGACTCAAGGGATTCAACTTTGCTGTAGAGTTTGGCATGTGGACAGTGACACACAAACTTCAGCCCAACAAATGGAGCAAAACTCAACTCCAAAACTCCTAAGACCTCTAGGCAAAGTACCTCATAATCCTAATAGATAAGTTGCTGGGAGGGGGAGTTTTTGGGCTCATGGGCAAGTACTCGTGCTGTATGTGCATCCCATAAACATGGGTACGCACAGTCAGCACAGCACTGTATTTATAAGAGAATATAAAAGAAATGGTTTCATTATAAGACCCTCTAGAAAAACTAACAGGCTGAGCTACAAGACTTTCTGGTTTAAAATGAAGCCAGCACTCTTGTAGACAAGTTCATGTTGATGAATATAAGAAAGGAAAACTCAAGTTAATATATAGACAAATAGTAGGAAGGGGAACTGGGAGAAAACCTCCATAGATGATTGTAAAGTTAAGTTGGACCCAGCATGGGACAAAACCCAATATAAAAGGGGTCTGTCTAAATAGAAACAATAAAGCACAAACCAAGAAAAGAGACCCATTTTAAATATATTTGCCTAGAAAAGAATTTTAAGAATTAATTCTGGCAATTCTCTAAATTAGAAATAAAAAATCAGACATAAAAACCAATTTAGAAATTATTTAAGTACAATGTACTTAATATAAAATAGAAAAGATATCTCAAAAATATCACTTTTGCAAAAGCCAATTCAGGTACCGAATGTCTTTGGAAATAAAAAATCATTTTCTAAGGACTAAGCACAACTAAGCAATGCAACTATTCGTCAAGTCATTACGTCCACTGGAAATACTCTCATGGCAGCAATTTCAGCTATGTGTAATATACCTGGGACTTCATCTGGGCCGCCTTTTCTGGGTCAACAGCTAACACGTGCTGGTAATGACGGATGGTGTGCAGGCGATCTTTGTTCTCAGCACGAACATAACGCCGCAAGGCCTGGAGGATCCGATGAGGCTGTAGAAAAGAAGAAGAACTGTTGTTTCAATATCCAGAGACCAGAAAATTGAAAATAGGCAGGAAAGCAAAAGCTTAAGAAGTCCACTTATGAATGTAAAGCTCAGCTAAGGCACAAAAATGAAAGCTGTAATTTTAAAAGCTTTTTGAGCTTACCAAGTAACCAAAAAACTATCTAGGAAAAAGAGCAAAAACTAAGTTTCAAAGTTATATTGGCTCTTTATCAAACAGTATTTTCCAGAATCCTCTGATCTGTCCTCTTTCCTGGCTTAGCCTCTGATAACTGAACTGCAATCTATGTAGTCTTCTGTGCCACCCAGAAGAGAAAAGACTTTTAACTGGCTTACTTAAGAAGGCTACAGATATCCTCCTTTCCAATACTTTCAAATGCCCCATAGCAAAGCAGGTTATATAAAGGGATGAAATATCTTGAGACCACTCACATAAGAGTTTCAAAATAAATTATTTTACCCTTTTCTTCATAATCGTAAGTTACTTACAACAGAACTGGTTCAAAAGTCTTCATTCACAGAAAGTATGGTTTCACTTTTTAAAAGGAAGCCTATCGCAGAAAATTCAATAATGGATAGTTATCAACCAATTTCCTGAGGCTACACTATTCTAGTGTAAAATATTTCCATATCACAGGTGGCATACACAGGCATCAAGTGATGTAATGCTAAGCTTGTATATGCAGATACTAGAATATAATATCTTTTCCTCTGTAAGCTTTTCTTACCTTCGGCGTTGCCAGAAATTGTCATTAAGATGTCACTTTTACTGATCTGTGTGTCTTACATTGGTTCCATACATACACCACTTCAGGGCAGGCAACCCAGATGACAGGATTCATCAATGATTCAGCTCTGACTACGACTCACCCGCGGAGGATCAGACTGCAAGGCAGCCAGGTAATTCTCCAGCGCCATCCGACGGCGATCATTCAGCATAGCTTCTACTCGAGCTAGGTGGGTTTCTACCAGCTGCTGCTTCTCGCTGGCTGCTTCCTTCTCTAAAGCTTTAACCATAGCTTGGAAGTGCTAAACCAAGACATTAGGAACAACATATAATTTGTGGCACCTGAAGAAAGTCTAAGTAGACCCCAATGCTTCTTTCAAGTGCCATATACAAGACAGTAACAGGTTCAGAGAGTGGAAAAAAGGGTAAGATCAAAGTATACTTTATTCAATTTCTATCAGGATAATTACTCCCATCTATAAAGAGAGTAAGTTAAATTTCAGTGACAGAGACTCTTCAGTATTTCCATAACTGAAATTGCTAGTGCTGCAATCCCAAGGCCGTTTTCTTAATGCACACTACCAGAAAAGGAATACTAATACTGTCCCATTCACACTGTAGCAAGGTACCAACTTCCAAATCCTGAAACCACTGGCAAACAGGAGATATATTTTTAAACATAATCCAGCCGGGCTCGGTGGCTCAGCCTGTAATCCCGCGCCTTTGGGAGGCTGAGGTGAGTGGATTGCCTGAGTCCGTGGGTTCGAGACCCACCTGGGCAGCGAGACCTCATCTCTACAATAAATCAAAAATCAGCTGGGCGTGGTAACACACGCCTGTAATTCCGGCTACTCGGAAGGCTGAGGTGGAAGGATCGCCAGAGCCCAGTGGGTCAAGGCTGTGGTGGCCGGAAGTGGCCACTGCACTCCAGTCTGGGCGATGGAGTGAAACTCCAACTCAAAAAAAAAAAAAAAAAAAAAAAAAACATAATCCAGTAATGTGGTTAGTTATACTGAAGTATTCCTATTCCTCTTATAATCGTAAAAGGCAAGTTATCTGTGAGGGATCTGACCAGGTTTATACGTAACGCTTAAGGCTGTTGAACTAAATTTCCCTAGACAAGACGCATTGGCTTACATAGGAATTAAAGCTCTTAGATTTTCTAAGCAATTACTAAAAAAGCAAAGTTCTTCCAATACAGTGTTAATATGAGAAGAGAAGGATTCCAGCTAAACATAAAATGTAACCACTTCTATAAAACCAAATTAGTCCTGTAAATTGCTATCCTTATTCCTAGAAACACTCTCTTCTATTGAAAAGGAATGCAGTTTACTGCTGTGATTTTAAGGTTATATTCTTTCAAAGTTAGAGGTGAACTCTATCAGAGATCTTTACTTTTCTGTCATCTTTTGACTTTTAATTAGTCAAACAAAAACAAGAATTCAGTTCTGCTAAAAAAACAAGTCACAGCCTAAGAATGAAGATGACAGAGGAATTTTTTTTTTGCTGGGATTATAGGTGTGAGCCACCGCATCCAGCCCCACAGAGGACCTTTTACCAAGAAAGCAGAATTAACGAACGGTAGCTGAGATAAGGTTACTTCCTGGCATGAATTAGGTGTGTTCTGATGGGGGCTTGGTTTCATTCTACCATAGGTGAGCAATGTTAAAGATGAAAAAGAAAAAAGGCCTCAGCCAGGCTTGGTGGCTCAGCCTGCAATCCCATGCCTTGGGAGGCTAAGGTGAGTGGACTGCCTGAGCCCGTGGGTTCAACACCCGCCTAGGCAACTTGGTGAGACCTCATCTCTACAATAAATCAAAAAATTAGCTGGGCGTGATAGCGCGTGCCTATAATTCCGGCTACTTGGAAGGCTGAGGCGGAAGGATCGCTGGAGCCCAGCAGGTCGAGGCTGCGGTGGCCAGGTGCGGCCACTGCCCTCCAGTCTGGGCGACAGAGTGAGACTCCAACTCAAAAAAAAAAAAAAAAAAAAAGGCCTCACCTAAATTCTAATTCCCTGGGAGTGTGGCTCTGGTCATATTTTCAAATGATAAAGCTGAAAGCTTTGTCTCTGGAGAAGACGTCTTACCTGAATAAGAGTCTGCCTCTCTGCTTTGGGGAGGTTCTTAGCCTGAAGCTCTGCCTCTTCCCATTCCTTCTTTACCTAGAACAAGGGTCAAAAACACTATCACCAGAGAATAATCTTCTGAAACAACGTCCCCATTTTCCAAAAATACTGCCAGGCACTAAATCTAATGTGAGAAACTATGCAAAAGAAAACCGATCATATGATCCCTTATGAGCCCAGGGTTGTTACTACCTCAGACAGTTTTAGGCCTCATCTATTCCCAAATACAGACTCAAGGCCTCTTTGTTACATAACCTTTAGCAAGTTATTTAAAAGTCTCTGTGCCTTACAGACTCCTCACCAAAAAAATTGAGGTTAATACCTACTTTTCAGAATTGATGTGGATCAAGCAAAATAATGAGCATTTCCCAAAGTGTAAGCCCAGCATGGGTGATGTGTGTGATTTTGGGTGGAGCTTAGTTCTACTTAGTTCTAGCAAGGTATTCCCTTTTCAATTTTCTTTCACTGCTAAGTAAATTTAGAAGAAAAGTTGCACTTTTTGGTGCTCCTGCTGCTCTACCTCTTAAAATCCTTTCAAGGAAAAGAAACATCCTTAAGACTCAGAATCTTAAGTAGGCAACAATATCTAGCTAGAATGTATTAATACATGTTTACTTTCACCTAATATATTTGCACAGTTACCTTGTTCTCAAGGCAAATGGTACTAATTTTCTATTTATGACAGTAATAAAAATTTCCTTCTTTAAAATAAAATAGTAAGTAGATAATAATTATAGGATGTGCTTACCATGCTAAGCCTCAGAGGGTAATTATATCATCATGTTGGTAGGGGGTGAGGAAGAAGGACTAGTCCACCAAGAAGGCAGCTCCACCAATATTCTCCTATCGCATCTGTCCTTTACACATTAGCATGACATTCTAGAGGGATGGGTCACTTTTCTTCAACTATGTAACTATGAAAACCAAGCTACCCCAAACCAAACACCATGAAGATGAGGGAAGTGCTGAGGTTTACCCTGTCCATTCGGTTGCGGTGCCGAATTTCCAGCTGCTCCTTAGCCTTCTGGAAGCGAGCATGCTCATTATCATCTGCAGAGGTCTCGAAATACACATCAACATCATTGGTTGGCAGAGGAGTTGGGGGAACTGAAACAAAATTACAGAGGACATTGTTTTTGGGGTCAGGTGTACTATAAAACTATACTGTGCTCTAGGACGAAAACCCAGCTCAGGACCTGCAGGATGGACTCAATTTGCCGTGTAGCAGGCTAAAAGTGCAGGGTGCTGCTGTCTGCCAAGACTTCACTCTATTAGATTACAGTGGGCAATCTTCCTTGCATAATATTCATCAACCATGTCAGCCCATGCTAATATAGCAATTTATTGGTAGCTCAAACTCCTGGTATCTTCAGCACCAATGAGGCATCTACTATGAACTTCAGGGCAGAAAAAGAAATGGTTTCTTCTACATTGTCCCTCCAGTGCTTGAAACCTGAAAACCTAAAAAATAGCCACCTTGCTATTCAGTCCTGATAGCACCCAAACAGAGATGAAGGCTGAAAACTTCCACAGAATTCCCCATTTTGTTTTTTTGGTTTTTTTTGAGTTGGAGTCTCACTCTGTCGCCCAGACTAGAGTGCAGTGGCCGCTCCCGGCCACCTCAGCCTCGACCTGCTGGGCTCCGGCGATCCTTCCACCTCAGCCTTCCAAGTAGCCAGAATTATAGGCATGCGCTACCACGCCTGGCTGATTTTTTGATTTATTGTAGAGATGAGGTCTCGCTGCCCAGGTGGGTCTCGAACCCGCGGGCTCAGGCAATCCACTCACCTCAGCCTCCCAAAGGCGCGGGATTACAGGCTGAGCCACCGAGCCCGGCTAGAATTTCCCATTTTTAAAGGAACTTATTACTCAGGTACCTTCCTCTCTTCTGGTTATTTTTTCTTTCTTTCTGAGTCGGAGTCTCACTCTGTCGCCCAGACTGGAGTGCAGTGGCCGCTCCCAACCACTGCAGCCTTGACCTGCTGGGCTCCGGCAATCCTTCCGCCTCAGCCTTCCGAGTAGCTGGAACTACAGGCACGTGCTACCACGCCCGGCTGATTTTTTGATTTATTGTAGAGATGAGGTTTCGCCAAGTTGCCCAGGCGGGTCTCAAACCCGCAGGCTGAGGCAATTCACTCACCTTGGCCTCCCAAAGCGCGGGATTACAGGCTGAGCTACCGAGCCGGGCCATCTTCTAGTTATCTTTAGGTCATAACTTACATCAGGAAACAAAATCAACTGAACGTTCTTTGCATATAGGCAGGGTAGAGAAAGTCCAAAACACTCTAGCTGTAATTTTGAGTTTCTGTATCACTGAAGGACTCTTAGCCCCATCACCAATAACAGGAATAATGGATGAAACTAAGGTGTTTATTTGGCAATGACATCTTCCACTGATGGGAAGACAACTTAGACTTTTTGATCCATGACACTGACCAATTGGCCTTCCCAGTGTCCCCTAGAGCACAGGTCCCTTGGGACCAATACCCACTGCTAGTCAGGCACAAGCTCTTACTTGCTCAAGCAAGTGAGTCTGCACAATGGAGTGTACGTTGGTAAGGGAAGGACTGAGATAGCAAATTTACTAAACAACCTCTCCAGACTTAACTAAGGAAGTGCTTATTAGATTCATTCACACAAGATTTCCCAAGCTGGGGAACAATGGTGCAAAATTGCTTAATATATCATGACATGATTTTAGAGCTAAGTGGAGAATAAATGCCAAGGTCCAACTAACTTTTAACCCAGAAGCACATTCACCTAATTGCCAGAATTATATCTTTGTAATACATTAATACAACTGCATAACTGATGAATATAGCTACAAATTAACCAGTCATTTCAACTTTTTCTGTTAGAAGTATATTTTCTTTATCCTGCCCTTTATTTAATAAACCTAAAAACTGTAACTAAAATCTTGTAAAGAATACCTGAGTCCTGGATCTCAATATCCAGCTTTCACAGGAAGTAAATTAGAATATACAGCTTAGCAAACAGCATTCCCCAAAATACTCAGAAGTTCAGTGAAGGAGAATTCCAAGCACTGAAGTCCATCATGCCTATCCGCATGTCATCTCAGTGACATACACGTGCAGTGTAAAGGCTAACACATTGGAGACGGAGCTTCTGGTTCATAGAACTGAGCTGGATAAAGATAATACAGAACATAGCTGCCTCCACCCTCCCTGGGACCAGAAGGGAAAGAGACAGCAGGCTGAAAGGTTTCGTTCTGAAGACACAAAGGGTTCAGATCAGATCACAGCCTCTCTCCCTGTGGAACTTACAAAGCCAGCACACCCAATGGCCTCAGTCCTTTCAAAGAGGGACAAAAAACGTTACCACTAAAGTTTGAAATCTGATGCTTCTAGACCTGTAGGCCCACCAGCCAGAGCCCCACAAGAACATGAATACACTGCTTCTCCTAGGCAAACCTCACCTGAGCCACAGCCAACAGAGGATGTACAGATCTGCCACTCCACTGTGTATTCCAGCACTGCCCAGCTTTTCCTTCAATAGAAATTGCCACCTGAGATTCCTCAGGCTTTAACCCAAAACAGTGTTTTGTTGCCCCTTAAGTAGGAGTAGTTTTACAAAGTAGCAAATATCACAATAACATCTATCTCTAAATCTTTCCTGAATAATCAAGGTTTATTTATCAAAGTTCCCTAAAACTTTTCAAGTATCAAATAAAAAAGTCTTCCCAGAGTTGGAGCAGATGCACCAAAAGCATACAATGTTACATTAATATTTTAAAGATCCTTTGGGAGAAGAAAGAAAGAGGAAACATGAAGGTATCTGAATGAAAAACTACCAGACGCTCTAGCCAAAAACCTTTGGAGCAAATTACCAGGAACAGGCAGCAACTTATTATTCCACTCCAGAGTAGGAGCAAAATGCCTGGCCTGAGGATTTTTCTAACTCATAGGTTAGTTCTGCAAGTTACAGTAGTGTCTTAAAAAGGAAAAAGAGTGACCATGAAGAAAAGGGAAACTCTTTTCGTACCTCTGTCTAGCATAAACCCAACTCAACTAAACAATGAACTTCCCTGGAGATCAAAGAACACACAAACTGAAATTCTCTCACTTCCTAAAACTCTATGTGATCCAGTGTTGCCAAAATATATTGGAGAAACAGAATGAGTCACTGCCACTTGGCTGCAGAGCTCTCTCCCTAGAGTGCATAATGCAAGAGATTTCAATATTCTAAAAGTACTCCTATTGCCATTTCTTTTGAGGGCTGGCATCCTGTCAGTTGGCATGCAGCATAGGGGCCAGGGACAGGACAGTTCAAAGACAAGAAGGAGAGGCAAAGTCTGGAATTCACAGCTATTCTGCTCTCCCTTTGATGCCTTTCAGCTACAGACAGCTGAGGGCACGCTGCCTCCCCAACCAACACTAAAGCACCCAGGAGCTTGCAGGACGGATAAGAAAAAACAAGCCCCTGGCTGTACCAAGGGAGGCACACACCACTACCACCAACCACCACCAGACACATAGTGAGCATGGGACATGGGGGACTGAGCTTACAACTCCAATAGGAAAGCAAAGCCTAGGTCTAGAAAGCACAAAGATGAGGGGAGAAAAACGACTGACAGCAAACACCTGAGTCGGCAGGGAACACTACACAGACGCAGTCACGAGGACAGCAGGAGACAGAACGCCGGACAGGACAGTGCTGCTGCACAGGGCCAGTGCGAACGGGACTTACTCATCGCTTTACACACAGCCATACAATAATCCTCAGACTCAAAATTGTTCCTGTTGCCGCCGCAGCCGCCATATATAAAGCGCACGCACTTTCCCTTGGAGAGGTCGAAGTACCAACGAGGCATCACGGCCCGGCAGGGCCCCGTCATCGCCTCCTGGGAGCAGACAGCTGTGTGGAAATGGTCAGAGTGTCAGCAGGACAGAGGCAGTCAGGACAGAGGCAGTCGTGTCAAACGCTTCAAAATGCTATAGGCCAGCAATGGGGGTGGGTAGGTGAGGGGAGAAGCCAAGATGGGACAGAGCCTGAAGGCCCTGGGTGACCCATATCTCCAGCTCAAGCCAGCCATTCTGAGGACGCAGTTACTTCCCATGTAGTAAAGACACTTAGGAACTGGAATAAATATGTTTTTTGGTAGTGTATGGAGTCTAGCTCTATGTTTAGGGTGACAGAGATAAATTCCTTGTCTCATAGCTCTGTGAGCCTCACATTTCTCTAATCTGTTAACTGGAGATATTTGCCTAGTTTGTCTATTTTGAGGTTTCAAGGACCAACAGAGACAATGCAGGTGGAAAGGCTGCTTTATAGTGATACCCTTAGTAAAGACTACAGCATCTAGAAAGGACAAGTGTTTTCCATTTTTATGTTCTCTAAGGTGAATCAAAAGTGTCTAAACTGGTTAAGTAATTTCCCCCCAGTTGGGTCTTAAATAATTCTTCAGCTCTTTATTGGTTTCAAATATACAATCAGCAAGAAGCTGAATCTAAACGGCTCAGGAACTATTATAACTTTTTCTTGTTTTAACTGACAAGATGAAAAAAACTACAGGCCACAATTGTTACCAATAGATCAATAAATTTCACCCTCGCAGCTACAAACAGCTGGACAAATAGGGCAGCCTACATATTGGAACACACTCAGGAAAAGAAAATCCAAGAAAGCTATTTCCATTCTAGGAGACCAGGTTGAGTGGTGTTGAAGAGGGGAGCTCACCTTGGGAAGAGAACATTTTAGGCTAAATGTGAACAAATCCTGCTGAAGGGTATACTACATTGTCTCTTTTATTCCCTAGTCCCTGTCCTCTAATTAAATCCTTATAACACAAACTTTCTTCTCTAATTCAGTCCTGCACCTCTCCCTGGATGTACATGCCTGCCCACTGCTAAGGCAGCACCACCACCACACTGGAGAGCTGAACTCGCTTTCAGTGTGGCAATACCACCTTTCCTTCTGTGATTTACTTACCTGCATTAAGTGCAATACAAAAGTCTAAGTGAATCATTACCACGTGAATTTTAAAGTTGTGGCTTTACATTGGTTACCTTTGACATCATGAGTAATTTCCTTGTCTGAAATAGTGCCATCGCTGCTGGGTTCAGTTGGGTTTTCTTCATTGTAGTCATCTCCTTTAAAAGTGTCGTAATAGTAATCACGGTCTTCTACCACTTCCTCCCCTTCTTCCTCATCTTCGTCATCCTCGTCCACAGCTGCTTCTGTGAAGTCTTCCAGATCTGCTTCGGTAGGAAATTCACTAAAGGCCATAATGAAAAAAGCAAGGTTAATACCTCCTATGCGCAAAGCACAACAATGGTTCCCTTCCCTATTCTGAAACACAAAAACAGAGACAGGAAATAAGCTTGGCTCGCATGTAACTGTGCCACTAAAGCCCTCAGCCTAGCTACATCAGCAAAAGGGAAGAGTTAGTGAACACAGGCTACATTAACCTGCAGAAAATAATGCCTCCCAGAATGATATAAAAGCCAAAAGTCACAGGTCCTCCTGTGATCAGCTATGACTAAAATGAAATGCAAGCTGAATTAATTCCAGCATGATAAAGGAATGGCCATCTCATCCAGAAGGGAGGCAGCAGCAGCCAATAGCCACTTTTACAGAAAGGGAAACAAAAAGGCAAATGATTTCACAGCTCAGGACAAGAGTTACCTTTTATAAATATCATAATCTTCTTCTTCGTCGTCCTCTTCTTCTTCCTCCTCCTCCTCCTCCTCTTTTGACACAGATTCAATAATCTTTGTTTGAGGGCAGCACACATATTCAGTGCCATGGAACTGGTCTACTCCACAGGGTAGCAGCATGCCGTAGCTATATAAAGTCATTCCCTGAGTCAGACATGCCTAAAGGAAACCCACAGATCACATCAGAACATACTCCAGAGTAAATGTAGTCAAATATTCCCTGACCCCTAGCCTCATACAAAGAAATCCTTATCAAAGCACTAGGCAGTTTTCTCTTATGGTCACAAATATTCTGTCAAAAAATTGTGATTCTGTTATCTTTGTTGTTGTTGTTTTGTTTTGTTTGTTTTTTAGTTGGAGTCTCACTGAGTCGCCCAGACTGGAGTGCAGTGGCTGCTCCCAGCCACCGCAGCCTCGACCTGCTGGGCTCCGGCGATCCTTCCGCCTCAGCCTTCCAAGTAGCTGGAACTACAGGTGCGCGCTACCATGCCCGGCTAATTTTTTTGATTTTTATTGTAGAGATGAGGTCTCGCCAAGTTGCCCAGGTGGGTCTCGAACCCGTGGGCTCAGGCAATTCACTCACCTCAGCCTCCCAAGGGGCGGGATTACAGGCTGAGCCACCGAGCCCAGCCGATTCTATTATTTTAAGACTACAAATTTCACTTAACAATAGAGAAATATCAACTGGTCCAAAATCACTGAAAGCTCAAACTTCAAAAATATTAAGGAAAAAAGAGTTTCTTCTAGTAATTATCAACACCAATTAAAGGTGGTCAACACTAATTTATAGTCATCACTGGTGAAGCTCCTGCTTTAGTATTTGACCAAAGGAAGACTGAAAAACCAACTTAATTACAGATAATAAGGAAGGGTATTTCTCTTCACCAGAAAAATGAAATGGCATTTAATCTTGTCTGTGTATATGTACAGACCCAGATTTTCTATAACTGGCTATTTTCACACCATAAGACAACCTTCTGGGGAGCCCCCCCCCCGGCAGCATACATTATTTTTGCTCAACAACTTCTTTAACAACCTTAACTTTAGGAGTTGGACCCTCAATGCTATACTTCTCTCTATACAAATATCTACTCCTCTCACAAATATTTTTAATTTAGAAGCTAGAAGTAACTGTAAATCTTGTAGAGATAAAAGGGAAATAAAGAAAGTTAAAAGCATGGTGAGATTTGGAGAAAAATGCTACTTTCTTTAACAGATTCAACAGTTGACTTGTTCCCATCCATTCTCTTACCTCTTTGACTACAGTGTGCCAGTGTTGGTGGTTCTCGCATACCTCCATCCTCTCTTTGTGGAAGAACTGGCACTTTTCTGGAACCAGCAGAACATCACTTACAAATTCACCCACTGGAAAAGACAGCCTTTGTCAGAAGCAAATCTGATCATGATTCAAGGTGAAAATGACCCTAGCTGCAGATTATTATGACAGTTCTATAGCCAGAAGCAGTGTAACGCATATAAGAAGGCGTACATCTCATATCTTCAAAGGCCAAGTGGACAGTACAGCCCTAGGCAAGCAGCCACAAGAACTCAGCAATGTGTCAGAGTCACGATGCAAAGACTTTTTAAAACCTCCCAACAGCAATCCCTTGCAGTCCCATTGCAGGACCATAGCAACAAATGACAGGGAGAATATAAATAGGATCCCCCTCCAGGATACCTCAAACACACACAGCTACAGCCCTGCCTCTGAGCTCACATACTATACTAGCCTTTCACATCCCTATTTCTGTCCATACCTATTCAAATAAAATGCCCAAGAAATTATTAAGACTGGGTGTCCTACTGAAGTATACATGAATCTTACTTTAGACAAATCACCACTGTAATAAATGAATCAGGTAAGAATCACCAATGAATGATTACAAAGGGGCAAAGGTGCCTTTACACTAGGAAGCTCTGTCACAACTACCTTCACCAGATGACCAATTTAACATCACTGATAATGAACAAACTGATATGTTTGATGTCCTAGGAAGACCATATCACCTGCACAGTATTTCTGCCAAAATATAGCATGAGAATCTAATCAGCGTAAAACTACAAGACAAATCAAAATTCAAGGATATTGTTTTATTTTTGTAAAGGCTTAGACTCAAAAAATATCATTGTCATGAAAGATTTTTTAAAAAGACTGGGACACTGTTCTAGATCAAATGTAATATGTGATCTTTTTATTTTTTTGAGTTGGAGTCTCACTCTGTCACCCAGACTGGAGTGCAGTGGCATGTTCACAGCCACCGCAGCCTCGACTTGCTGGGCTCAAGTGATTCTTCCGCTTCAGCCTTCCAAGTAGCTGGAACTACAGGCGTGCACCACCATGTCGGGCTAATTTTTTGATTTACTGTAGAGATGAGGCCTTGCCAAGTTGTCCAGGCTGGTCTCGAACCCGTGGGCTCAGGTAATCCTCTCACCTTGGCCTCCCAAAATGCCTGGATTATAGGCATGAGCCACTGAGCCCAGCCCATATGTGATCCTTTTTTAAAGGAAGTGTTAAAGGCCACTTAGGAGAATTTCAAAAGTGTGATAACTGTATTGTCATTATATAGGAGAATGTCCCTGGCTGTCAGGAAAAACAAGTTGAAATATTTAGAAATTAACTGTTATGATGCCCCAACTTACTTTCTTTTTTTTTTTTTTTGAGTTGGAGTCTCACTCTGTTGCCCAGACTGGAGTGCAGTGGCCGCTTCCGGCCACTGCAACCTCGACCTGCTGGGCTCCGGCGATCCTTCCGCCTCAGCCTTCCAAGTAGCCGGAATTACAGGCATGCGCTACCACGCCCGGCTGATTTTTTGATTTATTGTAGAGATGAGGTCTCGCTGCCCAGGCGGGTCTCGAACCCGCGGGCTCAGGCAATCCACTCACCTCAGCCTCCCAAAGGCGCGGGATTACAGGCTGAGCCACCGAGCCCGGCCCAACTTACTTTCAAATGGTTTAGCAACACACACACACACACACACACACACACACACACACACACACACACACACACACACGTGGCGGGGGGGCGGGGGGTTCAGGTAAAATTGGAATATCTAGATAAATGGTACAGAGGTACTCATTATTTACATTTTCTAAAACTTTCCCCAAAAAAGCTGAGAGAAAAATACACATAACTGTTTATTTACAGGGGAAAAAAAGGTATCTGATAGAGTCATGGTGGGTAACTGGTACATGAGGGCTGAGTGAATCATCGCCTCTATGTTTAGATATGTTTAATAAAAAGTTAAAAATATGTATCATCAGATTATTCCAGAGACTCTTATTCAGTAGTATAAGGCAGGAGTCTGTAGTCTGTACTGCACATGCATCTGCCATATGTGCCACACAGTGATCAAATAGAAGAAAAGAGATAGAGGGATGTATGCCTGGCTCATGGAGAGATGCAGTAAGTGTGGGCAGGGAAAAAGGAAGCAGCCAGGCTAACCTCTGAGGTTAAGGGGAAAATGAAAATATAATAAGAAAGTAATGTGGTCCAAGAAAGGTCTTAGGGCTTAGTCAGTGGAAAATCTATGTAGATCCACCCACAGCCTTGCTCTGCCTCAGGCTTCGGTCTTAGGAACTGGAGCAGCCAGTCCTTCTACTGTGCAATTGGTTAGAGAAGGAGAGTGGCTTATCTGTTGGGGGCGGTGGGGAGATGTGCTCCTGACATGACAAACTGGAGCAGTAAAATATCCCCACACAAAAACAGTGTTAAACATGGCAGTTAGATTTCTTAGCACTAATATTAAAAGAATAGAAAATTGTAGGGTCATGTATCTCCATGACACTAAAGCAGGAATGCAAAGGTAAGTTAGAAATAGTCCTGCCCATGAGGACCCCAAGGGCTATAGGGGAGGTAGTATTTGTATACAAGCTTTAGCAATCAACTGGAGTTACAATCAATGCTTAAAAATAACAACAACAAAAATGGTAAACGAATCTACCTCTACTAGAAGAAGCAATCCTGGTACTCAATCTAAGTAGAAATTACTTACGTTCTGACATCCAACCACCAACTCACATTATTTAACATGACTATTCAGTATGAACTGGCCATCTTTACATTTGTTCATTTATTACAAAAGACAATAAAAACATATACTTAAGAGAATGGCAATAGGGTTAAATGCCAGGGTTCAATCTCACCACTGTCACTACTCGCAGAGTGATCTTGGCGAAGTTACTTAACCTTTCTGTCCCTTAGTTTCTTACCTTGTTGTGAGGATTAAATGATCTAATCTATACAACACATAAAAAGCTTAGAACAGAAACTGAAACAGAGTAGGCAGTGTGTTAGCTCTAAGTCTTGATGTTACTATTATTTTAAAATCTTGAGAGCTGGGCTTGGTGGCTCAGCCTGTGATTCCATGCTTTGGGAAGCTGAGGTGAGTGGATTGCCTAAGCCCGTGGGTTCAAGACCCGCCTGGGCAACTTGGTGAGACCTCATCTCTACAATAAATAAAAAAAATTAGCCGGGTGTGGTAGCGTGCGCCTGTAGTTCCAGCTACTTGGAAGGCTGAGGTGGAAGGATCGCCGGAGCCCAGCAGGTCGAGGCTGCAGTGGCCGTGAGCAGCTACTGCACTCCAGTCTGGGTGACAAAGTGAGACTCCAAATCAAAAAAAAAAATAAAATAAGATCTTGAGTAACCAGTTTTATACAAAACAAATATACAACCAAAGTCACAAAGAAATGTATAGTTAAGCAATAGTTAATGCACTTTAATATGTAAAACCTCACTTGTGTATGTTCAACTATAGCATTAGAAAAAAATTTTAAAATAAGCCAGGTGTGGGAGTGCGCGACTGCAGTTCTAGCTACTTGGAAGGCCGGGGAAAAGGATCACCTGAACTCAGCAGGTCGAGGCTGCAGTGGCCGTGAGCGTGCCACTGCACTCTAGCCTGGGCAACAGAGTGAGACTTCAACTCAAAAAAAAAAAGAAAGAAAAAGAAAAAAAAACTTTTAAGCAGCAATTTCACTATCAAATATATATTCCATGGAAACATTAAAAATTTTAAATAAGGGAATATTATGTAACAGATTAAAATGAATTGACTAAATCTATATAACACCTTGGATAAACCCTAAAATGGTGTAAAAAGTAAAAGCATGTTGTAAAAGGTTGGGTGCAGTATGATACTATTAATGTGAATTTTAAAACATAAGAATGTACTCTCTAGCTGCAAACTGGAAAAGTATGTCATTTGGAAGGCTCCTAGAAGCTGAACCCAGGAGGCAGAAAAGAGTCTTATATAACATAATGAGGTCTGGAACACCCTGCTATGTCTTTCAGGTAAACGGGGTTCTGAGAAGTCAAGGATCCAGATTAATTCTCAAGAGCAAAACATTCACCTTGCATAAGGGTCCACACCAGGAACAGGGTGAATTGTTGATGGGCTATTATGAATTCAAAGGCTAGAAGTCTTATAAAGGGACACCTGTAACGGACAAGTGAGCTGCTCCAACAGACCTTAAGTATAGCAGCTGAAGACTGTACCCCAAAGTTTCCGAGACCAGTTGTGGTTTTAAAGCAGGTATTAAATGGGAACTTTTTTAGTAGCTTTCATACTGCGGTAACACTCACAGTATCTATATCTCTATCCAAAAATAACCAAAAACAAAAACAGTCATGGATTATGAAGTTATCTTGAGTACAAAAGCCAGTAAATACAGATGTCAGAGATGACTAAAACTCATCTCCCCCAAAATACCTGCAGTTTTGCTTATTCACACATCACCAACTCACCCTACCTAGATCACCCTATTTACTTAAATTTTAATAGATAACCAGGAGCCAATTAGTAGTAATATGAGATATAAGGTTCATTTTATTGAGGGAAGACCGAACTATAGCTTCCCATCAAATACACTATACACTAGTTTAAAAGAGTCATGCCGATGGGCACAATGTTCTCAGAAGAGGGCAGAGCTGAATGATGCAGTGAACGCAGCCATCTACAGTCAGTACAACACCAAACTGGATGTGAACACTGCCAGCAATCTATGTTCACTCTGAAACTGCCTTCAAGTGTGATCAAGACATACCATTGTCCTCAACCACAAAACAACAACAAGCAACGCAAATAGTGCCCAAGAACAGTGTTAAGAACCCGGGGACATCCAAACCAATTCATAGAGGCACCCAATCATTACAGAGCCTGTTTTTCCCGTTCCACATCTCCTCACTCTCCTCAGCCTACCTATGCTTTGTGTATGCTAAGCAGCAGTTTCTTACGGAGACTTTCAAGGCTGAAGCCAACCATATTTCTATCATTTCTCCAACATGTGGTATTCATCTTAAATATGTATATAAGGACTTACTGTGGTTACTTCTGGTGAATTAAATGTACAAGACTCTTTTTACTGTATCAATTTTTAGTATAATTTGTACATTAAAAGAATTGTGTATGGCTGCACAACTAAGTAAATATACTATAAACTACTAATTTCAAAATGGGTGAATTCTATAGTATGTAAATTATAGTGCAACAAACCGGTTTTTAAAAAGCACAGACTGATAATAGAGGTATTAAGCACATAAGCAAATATACTAAGAATAATGGACTTGTAGATCTCACTATGAGCTCATGGTTGATATATGCACATGGATTGGTATAAAAATATAGATTTGTGTGTCTGTATATATAATATACACATATATTTCCTAGCTCTATTTGCTGAGTAGGCCTAGAAGCAATAACATCCTCCTATTAGCAAGAACACGTAATGCCCAGATTTAGTTTTTAACAGACTCCAGGGTGGAGCAGGGAAAATACAGGATGCACATGACTCTTTAGTACCAGAAAGTAAGGAAGTACTCAAAGAATGAAAGGAACATGCTAAAAAGACACAGGAACCAGCATAAAGTTACCACTGGCCAAATCTGGACATAGTGTACATAATAGTAAGTGAATGCAGACAGCACCTTAGGCAGTTGATAAACATTACAACTGGGAATGGAACAAACTGACATCATACAACTCCCAATATGATGCAATGAAAAGAACACTTCTGTGGTATTCCCCTCAAAAATGCATAAATCAAAAGGACCACAGACAAATCCCAATTGCAAGGCATTCTATTAAGTAACTGGCCTGTAGTTTTAAAAATATCAATGTCATAAAGGACAAGAAAATACTAAAGAGAGAACTAAATGCAGCAAGTGACCTTGAATTAGATCCTGAATGTTATTACAGCAACAGGTGAAATTTGAGTAGAGTCTGTAGATTAGATATTGGATCAATCAGATACTGCCTAGAAAAACACTAATTTTTGATGATTATACCATGGTTGTAGAGAAGAATTTCCTTGTTTTTTAAAAAGACATACCATAGTATTAAGGCATAAGGATATCATGTCTGCAACTTCCAAATGATTCAGATTAAAAAAAAAAAAAAATCCAGTAGCGAATGAGTGGGGGGAGGGATTGATAAGATTAATTTTATCACATGAATCAGATGTTAACAGTTGGAAAATCTTAAATCTGGCTATTTCTGTAACCATTCAGAAAATCTGAGATTATTTTTTAATTTAAAAAAGCAACTCTAAAAGACTATCACCAAAAGGATTTCTAATGAGTTAATGGAAAGAAAGTGGTATTGGTTATTAACAAATGTCAGTTCTGCCTGGGTGCTTGAAGGGGAGGGGATGGTAGAAGGAGCAAAGAGAAATCAAAATCTTCCTAAATGACAACAAGGAAGAATTGGCAGTATTTCTTTCCTACTCCCTTCCCTTAAACTCCAGTCACTTTGTCCCTCATTAGTTTTGGCTGAGGCCAACTGTACTTACTTAAAAATTCCAAAGGATAATTCTACATAGTAGTTAGGAAGTTGTCCAAATGGTTGCTGGGGTGAACATGAATAACTAAATGAAGTAACACCAGACTGTACAATGCTTTATTCACTGATCACAATGCAAAGAAAGTGCTGAATGACTTATGGTTAAATTGTCTTTTACGCATTTAGTAACAATGTAATTTCATTACTTGGTTCTGTAATGCACTAAAAAATTTACACTTATCATCTGGAAAATAAAGCAATAAAAACAACTTCTGCTGCACACCAACTATGGTATTGTAATTACTATAAACAACATATCCTATGTTCTAGGCACTATCATGGTGCAGAGGGGACAAACAGGGTCCCTGCTTTCAGATATTAACAGTGTAGTCAGAGAAAGGTCTATAAACAATCCTTGTACAGTGTGATAAGTACAATGGCAACAGCAAAGAGCAGTTGAGAACTCTAGATATCTGGACAGAAAATAAGACCACGAAAGGCTTTCTTTAAAGGTGGCATCCTCAGAGCTAAGTCTTATAGGAAGAACTTTCTAGGCAAAGTAAGCAGAGAAAAATTGCTCCAAACACTGAGGACTGGCTGGTGTGAAGGTGCTCAGTGCTGGTGAAGCTGAAGCACGGGGCAGTGTAGCAGAGAGCAGGGCAGAGTTCAGCATAGGCCAGGTCATGCTAAGGAGTTTCAACATTATTTTTTAGCTTCACAAAGTTATAAGGTCACCACAAGAAATTCATGTTCTCATGCTGAAAATGTAAACTACTTCCAGCTAGTAGCTAGTGGAATGCCTGGCAGATGTTACTTTGTTTTCTCTGAAAAATCAAAAATATCCTGCACTGTCCTGTGAGTTTACTGCAATGTCCTAAAGTGCCTAAGTGCACAGTCTGGGAATCATGGCTAATACCCCTCCTTTAAGAGGTAAAAATCAGGCTGGCTCAAAAACCGACTGGATGTGGGGAGATGAAGGATATCAAAAAAAATCAGAGGTCTCCCATGCAGATGGATGTCTGGGTGGGGAATGAAGACAGGAAGTAACAAGACAAACAGGAGGAGGAAGTTTAGGTTGCAAAGTCTTTGGAAGGAAGAATGCAAAACAAATAAATGATTTCAAGTACTTTTACCTATTGTCTACAAATACAAATAATCAAGATTAAATCTTGTTTCACTTATAGTTTGAGAATTACATAAAGAATTAATAAACCTCACATCCTGAGATTTCTCAGAGTTAAATGGTATGGAAGAACACCCTTACACTACATCACACAATTTTTTTTTTAAATCAGGGTTTCACTCTTGCCCAGGCTGAAGTGCAGTGACACAATCACAGCTCACAGCAGCCTCAGCCACAAGAGTAGCTGGCACTACAGGTGCAAGTCACCACACTTGGCTCAAGCAACCCTCCTGCCCCCGCCTCCCAAAGTGTTTGGATTACAGGCATGAACCATAGTACCCAGCAAAATTTTCAACTAATCTCACATTACTGAGAGACACTCAATTTAAAATAGTTAAGCCTATACAATATCCCTCTTTCCTCTACTTGATGCTTTTTTTTTTTTTGAGTTGGGGCCTCTCTCTCTCGCCCAGGATAGAGTACAGTGGCATGATCATGGCTCACTTCAGCCTTGACCTCCTGGGTTCAGATGATCCTTCTACCTGAGGCTCTCGAGTAGTTGGAACTATAGGAGGGTACCATCATGTCCTGTTAATTTAATTTTTTGTAGAGATGAGGTCTCACTATGTTGCCCAGACTGGTCTATGAAAAAAATCTTCTTGCCTCAGCCTCCCAAAATGCTGGAATTACAGGTAGGAGCCACCATGCCCAGTTTTTAAAATAAAGTTAATTAGCCGGGCTCGGTAGCTCAGCCTGTAATCCCAACGCTTTGGGAGGCTGAGGTGAGTGAATTGCCTGAGCAGGTGGGTTCGAGACCCGCCTGGGAAACTTGGTGAGACCTCATCTCTACAATAAATCAAAAATCAGCTGAGAGTGGTAGCATGCGCCTGTAATTCCAGCTACCTGGAAGGCTGAGGCGGAAGGATCGCTGGAAGCCAGCAGGTTGAGGCTGCGGTGGCTGGGAGCGGCCACTGCACTCTAGTCTGGGTGACAGAGTGACTCCAACTCAAAAAATAAAAATAAAAAATAAAGTTAATTGCTACATATTTTAAATACTGTCATTTAGGTGCTGATTCTTCCTATTAGTTGGAGATTGCTCCTTGCCACATGTGAGAATGAGAAAAGCAATGCATTCCATTTTGCTGCCATCAGCAGTTTAAGGAAAGGTTTTAATGAAGGGAGGGTGGAGAATCTCCAATCATATCTACAAAACCACTCAGGATGTCTGTGTTAATGCTATATCTATGTTAATTCCTGTTGTGGCTAATCTAAAATAGATTGCTATGCCCTTTTAAGTTTCTGTGACCAATCTATTCCTCAATCATCCAGACTACAGATATGTGAGTATAATTTGGATGTGTCAGGTGATGAATGGTTAAGAATAAATTCACTAAGCATCTGAAGCAACAACTCTGTTTCTGGGTAATAAACTATCATCGTTTTACTCACATTGGCTCTGGATGTTAATACCAACAACATAAACACCCCTCACAGTCACAAACCCTTCAGAATGGCAGGTCCCAGAGGACCTGGCCCTGGCACCCTGGACTGTCCACCAGTTGTTATGAGTCGCTTTTCCTTCTCCTGAAAACTACAGAAAGTTGGGTCTGGTATAATAGTGCAAATGTGTGCAGGATGAAGTAAAGGAAAAGAAGCCTCTTTCTCTTGGGTTGCTTTCTTCTATACTTCACAACTAACATTGTAAAACATTAACATTGAATTGTTAATGCAAGGGCAAAGCTGGGTTGCTCTGTGGGTAGCACTCTTATTCAGTACTACAGAAAAGGGTCATCCTCAAAAGGTGGAAGGAGGCCCACAATGGGAAGGCAGAGTTAGTAATCATTGAAAAAGGCTGACCATTGACACCAGAAACAGTAAATATCTCAAAGAGAAATTTCCCCCAATAAATTCACACAGCACTCAGCTTGTTAATAGATATACATATTTCACTGTGAGTCAAGAGAAAATTAAATTTAAAAACAGGAGGATGGTGGCACTTCCTGAAAATTAACCAAGAACACTCACCAAGACACTTGAAAGGTGTAACAATGTGACTCCTGCATTGCTTTTTGTCCTTCCGGCACCAGTTGTCAATACTGACTGGCTGGTTTGCTTCCATCACATTTGTGATCTGTAGCTCTGGATACATCTATTAAGGAAAGGAAAACACAATAAATTGACCTGCTGATGGACATTCCAAGTAAGGATGAGTTTCTAAGTGTACTTGGCCTTTACCCTTACCCTTATAAATCTGAAGTTCCACTCCACTACCCCTGATTCCAACTGAAGTCATCAAGTAAAAAGACAATGTAACTAACAGTCTTCTTTTGACAGGTTAGATTTCTGACCACCTCATGAATTCTCTTTTAAAAGAGAATCTGTATTTAAGAATAAACAAAGCAGTAAGCTTTTAGCCTGAAACAAATCCATTAGGTGTCAAGTTTGCTTATACGGTATGTGTAAGTTGCTGAGTTCATGAACTAAAACACTTCAGAGGCAAGTCTATGGAAATGTCTGTTAATAAAATTATAGAATAATACTTCACCCCTGGCCTTGTATGCTGGTCTTGGTAAGAAGTTATAACATCTCATATCCTTTTCTTTTGGACCCAAAAATTGAATCAGACCAGAAATGATGATTATTTATAAAACTAGTGGCTTTCTATCAGTAAGTAGAAAACATGAGCACACACAGCTTGTTTTGCTTTCCATCATCCCACACCAAGTGGAAAAACAAGAACCAGGCTGGGCCTCTAAGGTACTTGCCAGGCTTCTGCTGTATTCCTTCCTTAAAGAGCTGAGAGCTCACAGGACAAGTAAGGAAGGAACACTGCAGAAGCCTGGCAATGCCTTTGAGTGGTGTCAATCATACTATACATTTAGAAACAAAGGGCCTGGGTCTCCAGTTATTAGCACCTTGGTCATGGTCAAAACAGAAGAATGATAAAGTATCTATTTCTAAGGTAAACAGGTTCAACCAAAACCCAGAAAAAATGTGGTTTTAACTTTCTGGCAATGCTCTTACCTCCTGACAGTACTGAAGAACTTCTTCTTTTGTTCTAATGCAGCTCTTGGTGCCTGTTGGATCAGGTTCCCATTTCCCAGTCTGAATGTTCACATGCATATTTAACTTCCCACAAAACATTGCAATTTGAGGCTCAGCAACAGCAAATCCTGTTCCAGCATTGGCTGCAAGAGCCTATCAAAGGGGGAGGAAAAAGTTCAGGTTTACCCCAAAAGCCACAGATGTACAGTCATTCAGTGGTGTGTGACAGAATTGGTCTTTAAAATATCTTTACTACTTACTATTTTTATCTTCATAAAAAAATCTTTTTTCCAGGAGCTAGAACAGAATAAAAAATGACCTTTGGGATGTATATGATCAAGTGAAAAGTCAAAGGGAATCTACTCCCCATTCCGTGCCTGGGATACTTTTAACTTCAGAATATATAACCCAGCTGCAGTCTGCTCTAATTCAAGAACTTTTCATTTCCCTTACACCAAATCATGAAAGTAAGGAATGACTAAAGTTCCAATAATTTTACTTAATTTATTCACACAATAAAATTATATTGAGCAACCACTATTTTGTAAAGTAATGTGCTGCGTGCTTAGGATACAAGGACAAGCAAAAAGTCATGGCCTGCTTTCCTGAAGTTCTAATGCAAAAGTCAAAACTCACAAAAAAGTGTGACCACATTTCCAGAGGTTCTAAGGAAAAGGACAGTGCTGAGGAAGCACATAAAAAAGGAATCTGACCTAGACTTGTGTAGGGAGGTGATGAGGGAATCTTGTGTAGGGAGGTGATGAGGGAATCTCGTGTAGGGAGGTGATGAGGGAATCTTGTGTAGGTAAGTGATCAGATCGACACTTGAATAGCCCTTTAAGAACCCTCATGCTTGTGAGGTAGAGAGATGGTAGAAAGTCACCCAGGACCAGACTAGATAATCTTTAGACTGAGAAAGAACTTCAGTCCTTATCACTGGGAGTGTTGAGAGGTTTTAACACAAAGTTACTATTGTCAAACTGCAGTTCTGATTCTCCGGTGGCTGAGAATAGACTGAACAGAAACAAAAGTGTACGCAGGGAAATAGTTCAGGAAGCTGGAGTTGCAAGGTCCAAGAGAGGAATAATGGTAGCTTGGGCTAAAGTAGTATGAAGAAGAGAAAGATTCAAGAGATCACAGAGCACAAAATGGGCAAAGATGTGTGACAAATTAGATATAAAGGGAAGAGGAAGAGGAAGATGTCAAGTTTGGTTCACATTATTCAATGTGTGATGGCATCATTCATGGACACAACACCAAAAGGAATTTCATGAACAATTTTTATCTCATGTTGGATAAAAATAAACTATTCCGTAAAGTCTTTCTTTGGTCGATTCCCCTTTTTGCAAGATCTAACCATTAATAGCTCAGAGATTATGAGTGAGAAATATGACAGTAAGGCTCCCACAAAGTATCATGCATTAGAAAAGCATAGGCATCCCTGCAGCTAGTAACATGGCATTATTAATGATTATAACCATAATAGAGTTCTGTAGTGTCTCCTAATGCAAAACTTCTTTCAAAATAACAATTAAATCAGCTTTTAAAAATGATAAAACTAGCCGGGCACGGTGGCTCAGCCTGTAATCCCGCGCCTTTGGGAGGCTGAGGTGAGTGGATGGCCTGAGCTCATGGGTTCGAGACCCGCCTGGGCAGTGAGACCTCATCCCTACAATAAATCAAAAAATCAGCCGGGCATGGTAGTGCATGCCTGTAATTCCGGCTACTTGGAAGGCTGAGGCGGAAGGATCGCCGGAGCCCAGCAGGTTGAGGCTGCAGTGGCCGGGAGCGGCCACTGCACTCCAGTCTGGGCAACAGAGTGAGACTCCAACTCAAAAAAAAAAAGGTAAAACTTGTGGGGGAGGGCTAGATTATATGGTCTATGATGTTGTTTTTAAAAGAGCATAAAAGTAAATGGTTTTCCTATTAACAACAAAGGGTGGCTTTGACTTTTAAAATATATAAAAATATATGCTTTTCTAAGGCAACTTTCATGTATATGTGCTGATGAACTACACAAACATAAATAATCCTTTCAGTCAGGAACTTAAATTTTATTTTGAACTAATTAGGATCTTTTTCCAAGACAAATTTACCATCCTACACACATATTGCTTAGGAGCTTATTAAAATTAGCCTGTCTTCTACTAGTACAAGAGAAGGAAGACCCGACATTTGTTGGATAGCTTCGAGAAAGCTGATTTGGAATTAAAATGTTGACATTATCTATCAGGGTTGAAAAACACCTCAATTAAAACCAACATTTGCACCTTTATTAACTAAAACTGATTGTAGGCCTGCTGTGACAAATAATCATTTATTAAAGCAGAAAGCCCTATGTTTTCAGTATAATGTCTATAAAGCTACTGATGTGAATTCCTGCTTACTTCAAAGAAGGAAAAATCATTTAAAGATATCTGTAGAAAGGAACACATTTATTCATAGCAAATACTCTAGTTGTGCTTAATTCAAACAAATAATTAAAAGGTATAAAGGATGCACAAGACAAATGTGCCTTATTTTCACACAGAGTTCAGAATGTGTACCAAAAGGCCTCTTCTTTTGCTCATGCTTCTTCTGTGATCCATAACTACGGATTATCGCTAGAAACCTGGATTATGTGTGGAGAAAAATGAGAATATACAGAGATAAATGCAAAGAAACCCCAGGATACTTTTGTGTATGGAAACCAGTGCTCTCTCCAAATTCTTTGCTTTCAAATTTGGGCAATTTGCAAGTGCCAAAATAGAATTAAATAAAAATGTAAGACATAATATGTAAGTGAAAAGCTAACTCTACAAATCAGAAGGAATATATTGCCTAAACCTGCTAGGAAGGAACTCCCACAGTTAAATCTGATTTTGAACAGTGTTTCCTAATTTCTCTCTATAGCCTTGTCTATTTTAACACTAAAGGCAGCTATTAAACAAATAGGATTTCAGGGTATCTAATCTTTCAGAATTAGGAATGAGGAGAGGAACCATTTACCCCTTAATTCCAAAAATGAATACAGGTAAGAAACAGTGTCAATTAGTTAAGTGAGCTCACCCAAGCCACAGCCCTGAAGTGGTCAATTTTAGCGTAGGCAGCCATTTATCAGCACCAAAGGTTATGTTCCACATGTTACTCATTATGGTTGTTGGCTAAGAGACCACAAGAGTTCCAACTGTATAAATGTTCAGTTTATGGGTCAACCACTGAGGTCAACACATCAGTGGTGAGTGCATTTGATCTTTGTGCTGAGATGGTCAACACTACCTTCCCTAAAGAGAATCTAAAATACCAGAGGTTAAAGCAACAGGAAGAGGCAGCTAAGCAGCAACAGATCCTCACATCAGTTACCACCAAGAAAAAGTAGAGTAACTGGAATCAATCCAGACAGCTAATATGCTGTAGTGATTCACTTTTGAGTTCAGAAAGATTAATCCTTGTGGTCATAAGAGACTTTCAAGAAGGTATCATCTGAAATATAAAAAGCCTCTGTGGACCCCATGTCTAGGAATCAACTAATCAAACATACTCCAACCTTACCTAGCATATAACAGGATACCTTTTTTCCTGTAACGTTTGTACTTCTTTACTTTGAAAATGCTTTTATTTAATGTGTTCTCCATTTCCTTAAGCACAGGCTGTGCCTTGATCCATTACATCAACATATAAATCAATCTATTTCCTAATCTAACATGTTACAAATGGGATTTCACTGCCAAGTCAGCACTCCTGATATCCTGTGAACCTGGAATCCTCTACAAAAAAAATTAATGCCCCACGCGTTGGCACTTAAGCCATTCCTTGTGATCTATGCACACTGCAGCACTTTTAAGGCTTTGAAAACAAATTGCATCAATTGCTTTCCTAGCCCAATGCTTCCATTTTACTTAATAATTCATTCTTAATAAGAAATCTCATTTTATTAATTTGGCTCAGGAAAGAGTTTAGCTATCCAAGGACAGAAATTCAACTTGGTAAAAAGTGCTTCTAGTAACTTGGTCGAAAACCTGAAATGGTTTAGAGCAATAAATATATAAATCCAAATAAATATAAATCTGAATCGACTTTAAGTCAGGGCCTTTAATCATCACCTCAAAAAATGCAACTCCCGGATCCACCTAAACCCACCTCCCTTCACAAAGTCACTCAGGACCAAGGCTGCCTCTGCATTCCAAATCAATTGTGAATACTGGTTATCTCTTCCCCCTCTGAAGCTACTGCCCCAAGATTAAATGAGGCTCCAGGGCTTGTGAAAGTGCCTGTCATAGAGGGAACATCTTCCAAAGAACAGGGTTGGATTCCTACTACCAGGGGAATCATGTTTCCCTTAATGTGAAGGTCTTATAGATACGCATGCATTCAAGTTTCACCCTGTGAAGGCAATTTAACACAGTTCTAGTTCTAATAAACATGAAATGAAGCAGGTCTTTGTAGCATCTAATTACCACTCGTACTAAATAACTTTTTTAGAAAAGTCAGTAAATGACAATTTATTGCAAGATTTGAAGGTCCTATATATCCTATATACTGTTTTCACTCCTGTTTGTTCAAGTGCTGAATGGTACTTCATAATTCATAAATTAAAATGACTTAAATCTATATCCATGAACCTCTGCTAAAGATTTACTAAACTGATGTCTTTGACTTAAATCTAACCAAAAACTACATTATTCTTTGTACATTTTCATTATATAGTGTTAACAAGCTTAGTTGCAAACAAATAAAATACTTAAACGTTTAAGGGGGGGGCACGGGCTCGGTGGCTCAGCCTGTAATCCCAGCACTTTGGGAGGCAAGTGAATTGCCTGAGCCCACGAGTTCGAGACCTGCCTAGGCAACTTGGTGAGACCTCATCTCTACGATAAATCAAAAATCAGCCAGGCGGTGTAGTAGTGCGCACCTATAGTTCCCACTACTTCGAAGCCTGAGGCGGAAGGATCACTGGAGTCCAGCAGAGCAAGACTGCAGTGGCCGGGAGTGTGCCACTGTACTCCAGTGAGACTCTAACTCAAAACAACAACAACAACAACAACAACAAAAAGGTTTACTAAACTGAACGAAGTAAAAAAAAACCTGTTCCTGGCATACTTTCAAGGTATCCCTCCCCCAAGATATTTATTAACCACAAAAAGGAAGACAATTACTTTAAAGTGGAGACACCCATCAGACACCAATGTTAACCTTACCAGAAATAAGACATTTAAGTGCTGATCAGGTAAGACCAAGGGACTGCTGCTACAGAGCGGAAAAGACTAAGCAGAAATGACAAGTAAATGCAGTGTGGGAACCTGGAAAGAACCCTGAAACTGTAGGAAAATTGAAGTAATTATTTGAATAAGGTATGTAAATGAGTTAATAGTACTGTACCACTGCAAATCTCCTGGTTTGATCATTGTATTATGAGTTATGTAAGATGTAAGGGAAGTTAGATAAGGGTATAGGAGAACTCTGTGGTAATTTTGCAATTTTTTAAAAATCTAAAATTAGCTCAAAATACATTGTTTGTAAATCTGTTCATTACATGCCTGGATTTCAATCTAGAGTACACGGTTTCGATCTTAAAAGTCTACTCTGTCAAAAAGAGAAGACACAATTATAGATAGGACAAGATTATTACAGATAGTAAGTAAAATCACTAAAATATACTTTTGAGGCTCAATACCTGAAAAGTGTATTATTTATTCCAAACATATGGGCACACATCCTAATGAAGTAAAGTCCCATGTGTACATATATTAAATTTTATTTCTCTGCAACGGGAGGACTACAATTCTGTATAAGAAATTCAATGTTTTTTACTGTCAAGTGACTATAGTTTGGAATGTTATAGTATCTTTTAGTGCAGCAGAAAACTGAAGTTTTGAATTTTAAAAGTGGAGTTCATACATTTCAAAATGTTATTTAATAGCAGGATACTTGTTAAGCATTTCCCAGTTTCAGTAGCAAAATGAGAAAACCTGTTCTTAAAACTGAGTTTGCAGCCGGGCTTGGTGGCTCAGGCTGTAATCCCGCGCCTTTGGGAGGCTGAGGTGAGTGGATTGCCTGAGCCCGCGGGTTTGAGACCCGCCTGGGCAGCGAGACCTCATCTCTACAATAAATCAAAAAAAATCAGCCGAGCGTGGTAGCGCATGCCTGTAATTCCGGCTACTCGGAAGGCTGAGGCGGAAGGATCACTGGAGCCAGCAGGCAGAGGCTGCGGTGGCTGGAAGCAGTCACTGCACTCCAGTCTGGGTGACCGAATGAGACTCCAACTCAAACAAAACAAAACAAAACTGAGTTTGCATTACCCCAATGAAAAATTATCGCCTTTTTTCTTTTTACATTTGAACTGAATTCTAATTAGAATTAGAATTAGGTGTAGGGGAAAAACTCCAAGTGTTAAAGGCCTTTATTCGTACACTGACATATACCAGCTGCTAGGTATTATTTTCATAGGCAGTAATTTATAAAAATAATCCAGCTTTTATTAGAGCTTTAAATATTAAAGTATAAATGAGAAATCATTTCCAAGATTGAAAATGGTTTAGGCTGTCTCCAAAGCTTTTTATAGGAACATGGTTATTTGTTCATCTGGATTACACTGGTAAGGATCCAAACTCCACAATTTAATAGAGGTCTTTTAGTATCTATGAGGTGAGAGTGAAAAGTCTTTTACAAAGGAAGTTTTTGAAAATACACAAATACATAAAATATTTTCAAGTTAATAAAAGATACACAACAGCGTTTACAGACCTAAAATTCTCAAGCAGACAAGTTAATCACTGGTCACTGTGCTTGTTTCCAATTGCCCATTACGAAATAGGAAGTCTGGGCGCAGTGGCTCATGCCTATATTCCTAGCACTTTGGGAGGCTGAGACAAGAGGACTGCTTGAATTCAAAAGTTCAAGACCAGCCGAGGCAACATAGCAGGATCCTCGTCTCTACAAAAATAAAAATAAGGCCAGGCATGGTGGCTCACACCTATAATCCCAGCACTTTGGGAGGCCGAGGTGAGAGGATTGCCTGAGCCCAGGGGTTCAAGACCAACCTGGACAATTTGGCAAGACCTCATCTCTACAATAAATCAAGAAAAATTAGCCCGGCTTAATGGCACATGCCTGAAGTTCCAGCTACTTGGAAGCTGAGGTGGAAAGATCGTCTGAGTCCAGCATGTTTAGGTTGTGGTGGCCCGTGAGCGTGCCACTGCACTCCAGCCTGGATGACAGAGTGAGACTCCAACTCAAAAAAAATAAAAAACAGTAGAGCATGGTGGTGTGTGCCTGTAGTCCCAGCTATTCAGGAGACTGGGGCAGAGAGCCTGAGTCAAGGAGGTCGAGGCTGCAGTAAGCCATGATTAGTGCCACTGCACTCCTGCTTGGGTGACAGAGACCCCGACTCAAAAAAAAAAAAAGAGCTTGTTACACAGAAGAAGCTCTTCAGGTGTTGGTGACCATTATTATTATTATCAGGCTTTAATTTCTTTATCTATAAAACAGGGCTACCTATTGCTCTCAAGCCTGTTGTGAGGATTATATTAAGATAATGCACAGAAGCACTAACCACAATGCCTGTCACAGAGCAAGCACTCAAATGTTGACATCACTGTCATTAAACTGGCTCTTGAAGATTTCACTCTCTGGCTACAATTCCACAGAACTGGGGTTTAAATCATGGGGACACAGGGACAAGTCCACAAACTCCCCATGAGATTAGTTATCTTTCCAAAATCCAGGATGGCATGAGATGGGTTTAAGAGAGTGCACATTCTTTCTTTGCCTATTAAATAGGGACATAAAGCAGGTTGCATGAATGCTCCATATTTTGTGGGAGTTCAGTCACCAAATGCTACATGAATGATTTAATACAGCCCTACCACTTAAAAGAAAATTGCCAGGAGTTGGGTTCCTGGCTCTGGTCCAGGCTTCTGGGACTCGGAAGTGAGGTGAAGATGAATCTGTAGTTACTACTAAGACACTTCTGCAATCAAAAGAGAACTATGTAAGATAATTCTCTAAATCTGTTTTTTTGATGGATATTCCCTCTATTTCCTAGCTATACTCATGAAAGTTATTTCATCTCTCTTAACTTAATTTTCACTTTTGTGCATCAAAAACATGGTGCTACCCAAAGTTAGTTATTATAATAAATGAGACACCTACAATATTAATTTTGGACTTTGATTCACATTACAACAGACAGAACTCTATTTTCCTAAAACTCCTAATACATGAGAAATAAGGCTTAAATAAAAGAGAGACAGCTTCTTCACTGAATCAAAATTCCCTGTGATTCCAAAGCAAAGCCGTCATTTGTCAGAATTTGCAAGGCATGTTAACTGCAGAGGTAAGGAAGGCAGGAGGCTTGAGCAGTAATATAAGATGAACTAAGCGGTATGAACTTAGACTTAACCTTTGAACTCACTGGCCAGTATTACTTTCGCAGTTATTTATTAAGAGTGTGCTAAACAGCATGTACAAGGTTGAGGCATATACAGGGATGTTTCCTAAACCTTAAAAGCGTAAAATGATTTCATGTAACAAACACCCAGAAGTACTACTGATTAAATATTAATAATAAAACATGTTCATTCTAAATCATTTTTATTGATTCACATATGATAGAAATAATACAAATTATGAAAGATGTTCTATAGAATATTCAAGCACAAATCTGGCAATACTCTTATGAATTATAAGTATCCTCTGGCTCTACATACTCCAGGATACATACTTTGTTTTTGTAAATATACATTGTGTCAGTCATTAAAAATTAGGTAATTTAACCAGGCTCGGTGGCTCAGCCTGTAATTCCAGTTACTTGGAAGGCAGAGGTAGAAGGATCGCCGGAGCCCAGCAGGCGAGGCTGCGGTGGCTGGGAACAGCCACTGCATTCCAGTTTGGGCGACCGAGTGAGACTCCAACTCAAAAAAAAAAAAAAAAATTAGGTAATTTGGCTGGGCTCGGTGGCTCAGTCTGTAATCACAGCACTTTGGAAGGCCGAGGTGAGTGGACTGCCTGAGCCCGCGGGTTCAAGACCCATCTGGGCAACTTGGCGAGACCTCATCTCTACAACAAATCAAAAATTAGCCGGGCGTGGTAGCGCACGCCTGTAGTTCCAGCTACTTGGAAGGCTGAGGTGGAAGGATCGCCGGAGCCCAGTAGGTCAAGGCTGCGGTGGCCGGGAGTGGCCATTGCACTCCAGTCTGGGTGACAGAGTGAGACTCCAACTCAAAAAAAAAAAAAAATTAGGTAATTTTAAACATATTTTGAGTACTTCACATAATTATTTTAATACATCACACTTCTTTTAAAAATATCCTATTGTTCAGATAAAACTATTTCATTAAATAAATACTAAACTTTGTGATTTTACAAAAGTTAAGTTGAGAAACCACCCAACATGTCAACTTTGGCTGAAATACTATAACTGACTTCAAGAGGTTAAAATCACGAATATAAAATAGTTAAAGTCAGAGATCTGAAATTCATGCTACTGGTTCTCTTTCCCTTTATTTTTTATTTTTATTTTTTTTTTGAGTTGGAGTCTCACTCTGTCGCCCAGACTGGAGTGCAGTGGTTGCTCCCGGCCACTGCAGCCTTGACCTGCTGGGCTCCGGCGATCCTTCCGACTCAGCCCTCCGAGTAGCCAGAATTATAGGCACGCGCTATGATGCCAGTTGATTTTTTTATTTATTGTAGAGATGAGGTCTCGCCAAGTTGCCCAGGTGGGTCTCGAACCCGCGGACTCCTCAGGCAATCCACTCCCTCAGCCTCCCAAAGCGTGGGATTACAGGCTGAGCCACTGAGCCCAGCTCTCTCTTTCCCTTTAATATATCTGGGGAAAGATAAGAAAATAAACCCAGGCAACTAAAAACATTCATGTGTTAACATATAGGATGGCTTTTACCTGTGTTTTCAAGCAGTGATTCCCGTATATCATTGATACTACTTTTTAAAAAAGAAAGCAGGGCTGGACGTGGTGGCTCATGCCTGTAATCCAAGCACTTTGGGAAGCTATGGCAGGAGGACTGCTCGAGCCCAAGAGTTCGAGACTAGCGTGGGCAACATAACAAGACTCCGACTCTACAAAAAATATAAATAATAATAACTGGGTGAGGTGGTGTGCACCTGTAGTTCCAACTACTCAGGAGATTAAGGCAGAAGGATCATCTGAGTTCAGGAGGTCGAGGCTGCAGTGAGCCATGGTTGTGCCATTGCACTCCAGCCTGGGCAACAGAGTGAGACCACAACTCAAAAGAAAAAGAAAAAGAAGAAAAACAGGGGTTCTCTAACATCCATTAGGGGGCTAATACTTAAAAAAGGTCTAACGAGAGTATATGCATGCACATGGACATGAAAGAGTATAGAATCGCTAACAATCCTCTCATGAGAATGACTGTTCTGAATTCTAATATCTTCTTATACCTTTTGCTATTAAACTACTTTCATAAAAAGATAGCAAGAATAGGTGGTTGATTTTTTAAAATATTTTTTGCAATATTAACCAATTATATACAATCTTATCTATAACTTTTTTCTTAGCTTTATTATTCCATGAAAACCAAATACTGGAAGTTACAGGCTTAGTTCTTTGTTTCTAAGATTCTGTTAGGCTTAAAGGCAAGAAATTCCTAGGTGAACAACCCATATTTTTGCTTATAATTAGAAAATATGACAATTTGCCAAAATGACTTCCACAGAGAAAGGAGAAAATTTACATTTTTAAATACAAATTTCTATTCAGTCATTCTGAACACTTTACTGGGTGCAAGCAATATTCAGATATCAATCTTGATGTAACAAGCCATTTTTTTTTTTTTTTTGAGTTGGAGTCTCACTCTGTCACCCAGACTGGAGTGCAGTGGCCGCTCCCAGCCACCGCAGCCTCGACCTGCTGGGCTCCGGTGATCTCTCCGCCTCAGCCTTCCGAGTAGCCGGAATTACAGGTGCGTGCCACCACGCCCGGCTGATTTTTTTTATTTATTGTAGAGATGAGGTCTCGCTGCCCAGGCAGGTCTCGAACCCGCGGGCTCAGGCAATCCACTCACCTCAGCCTCCCAAAGGCGCGGGATTACAGGCTGAGCCACCGAGCCCAGCTAACAAGCCATTTTTAACTTCTAATGCCTAATAAAATTGTGACTATATAGCCGGGCTCGGTGGCTCAGCCTGTAATCCCGCGCCTTTGGGAGGCTGAGGTGAGTGGATTGCCTGAGCCCGCAGGTTCGAGATCTGCCTGGGCAACTTGGGGAGACCTCATCTCTACAATAAATCAAAAAATCAGCCAGGAGTGGTAGCACGCACCTGTAGTTCCAGTTACCTGGAAAGCTGAGGTGGAAGGATCGCCGGAGCCCAGCAGGTTGAGGCTGCAGTGGCCAGGAGCGGCCACTGTACTCCAGTCTGGGTGACAGAGTGAGACTCCAACTCAAAAAAAAAAAAAAAAATTGTGACTGCAACAAAAATATAAAAATGCCCCACTCTCTTCAAAGCAAGTTAAAAGACATCTTTCCTATAATTTATGTGGCATTTAAATTTAAAAGTAAATACAGACTGTATTATCAGCTTATACCAGATCTGCTCACAGACAATAATTCGTCTTTCCTTGGACCTATGCCCATGTGCATTTTTGTAATTATCAGCAATTAAAAAAAGTAAAGTAGTAAAGCCAGTATGAACCACTAGTCAGTATGTTTACTGCTTGCTACACAGGCCATTAATTAGCCTTCCTGGGATCAAGCCACCGAACTACTAAATAAATGCATTAAAGACAGCAGGAAAAGTTACACTCAAGTAAAAAGAATGAATAAAAAGGATGAAAATGTGTGTGAGCACACATGAACACCCTTAGTGGAAAGTCCCAACAGCACTTCCGCTCTACTTGTCTTAGGAGTCCAGTAGCCAGTCTCTATCCAGAATTCTGAATCACATAGAGTCAGAACATGCCACTCTTCTGTTCCAAGGGATTCAGAGTCACTAGCATGGCCCACAAGGCCCACCATGGTGCTCTCCTGTCTCACTCCATCACCCCGTGCTCTGACGGCACCCTCAGTGTGGCCCACAAGCCCAGACTCCCTCCAACCCAGGCTCTCTACTCAGAACTCCCTCTCCCTGGTGCTCCCCAAGCAAGTCCACTCTCATCCCCAGGGCTCTGCTGGAACATCCTCTGGAAGTCTTCTTCCCCAACCCACTCCAGGTTTTATTTCTCTCTAGCAATATGAAACTACCTTGCTCATTTATTTGCAGTGTCAATCTCCCACCACTAGAATGTAAGTTCCTCAAGGAGAGTGACCTCATGTGTTTTTCTAACCTCTGTACAGGGAAAAGCGCCTAGAATGCAGTCAGCAATCATGTATTCCTAAGTAAGTGACTGACTGACTCTAATGCCTGTGCTCTTGGTTTTTTCAAAACATCTAATAGCAATCAGCAGGTATTTCTAAATCAACAGCACTGTACTAGTCTTCATGCAAGTAAATTTACAAAAAACAATGACTAAATGAGAAAAAACTTGATGACAGGTTTCAATTTTTTAAATTTTAATTTTTGCCAAGTGACTCCACATACACAGTTTGAGAAGCCATGTAGCACAAAGTTAGAACACATACTAGAACAGCCCTCTGCCCAACACAAGCACGCTCCTCAGAGGCAGCGCTTCCATGGCTATCAGGTCTTCCATCTGTTTACCTGTACTAAACATTTCTAAACAACATGCCTCATTTCTGTATCTTTTCAGACTGGAGATTATCCATTAATTTTCTATTAAAGAGATTTTTAACTCTTAAACCACCAAACCTACAACCATCTACCTACTTGCCGCCCCACTGATCAAATCAATACTCCTTATTTCCATTATTATTATTTTAGTGTCTGCTGCCTGGGCTGGAGAGATGTGGCACAAGCATGGCTCAAAGAAGCCTTGAGCTCCTGGGCTCAAGTGACCCTCCCACCTCAGCCATCTGAGTAGCTAAGACTAGAGGTGCATGCTAGTAGGCCTAACTTTACTATTTTTTTGTAAAGAGAGGGTTTCATTATATTGCCCAGGTTGGTCTCAATCTCTTGGCCTCAAGGGATCCTCCCGTCTAGGCTTTCCAAAGCACTGGGATTACTACAGGTATGAGGTGCCATGCCTAGCTTATTTTCATTTGGAGGAGCACTAAATTATAGGTTGAAAATAATTTTCCCTCAGAATTTAAGGTCTGGCTTTTGGCACTGCTGCTGACAAATCTATTGCTGTGGCCTTTCTGTCAGTCACCAGTCTGAGGTCTCAATGGGCCTCCTCAGCCTGGACACATTCAGCTCTTTCCGCCATCCTCTCTTTTTAAAATTCTTATTAGTTGTATCTTGGACCTTCTAGATTGAGCCTCTGTTTTTTTTTGAGTTGGAGTCTCACTCCATCGCCCACACTGGAGTGCAGTGGCCGCTTCCGGCCACTGCAGCCTCGACCTGCTGGGCTCTGGCGATTCTTCCACCTCAGCCTTACAAGTAGCTGGAATTACAGGTACGCGCTACCACACCAGGCTAATTTTTGATTTACTGTAGAGATGAGGTCTGGTCAAGTTGCCCAGGCGGGTCTTGAACCCACGGGCTTTGGCAATTCACTCACCTTGGCCTCCCAAAGCACTCGGATTACAGGCTGAGTTACCGAGCCCGGTCTTCTCTATTTTTCTTATCTTTTCCTTTCTAGTTTTTGCTTTCCCCTTCTGGAAGATTTCTATTGGATTTTTAAAGTTCTGGCGTCACATAGCTAATTTCCAAGAACTCTTCTCTGTTCTCTGAATGTTTTTTTTTCTTCAAGTTATGATTTCACAGACATGATGCCCTCTCTTCTTTGAGGTAAGTATTAAAAATTTCTTTGGCCAGGCATGGTGGCTCACGCCTGTAATCGCAGCACTTTACAAGGCCAAAGTGATGCTTGAGACCAGGAGTTCAAGACCAGCCTAGGCAGCATAGTGAGACCTCGCCTCTACAAATATAAAAAATTTAGCCTGACATGGTGGTATACACCTATAGTCTCAGTTACTCAAGAGGCTGAGGTATAAGGATCACCTGAGCCCAGAAGGTCAAGGCTGCAAAGAGCCAGGGAGCCATGATCATGCCACAGCACTCCAGCTGGGTGACAGAGTAAGATCCCACCTCTAAACAAACAAAAAATTTATTTAGTTATTTGTTATTTTCTACACTGCCTTCAAACTGCATTCTCTGCATCTGTCTCATTTTTGTTCATGTTTGAGGCATTCCTGAAATATTTTTGTGATCCTAGGCCATCTAATTCATATTTAAGAAGGCAACACTAAGAAGTGGTTTTGAAGTTTTTTTCCATGCATAGGACTTGTGAAGACAGTCTTTGCTTCTCCAGAGAGGAATCCCTTAGTTCCTGCCCAAGGCCTAGTTGAAGAGACTTTCATTCCTCGGTTCCTCACCCTCTGCCATAACTGCTGTCGCATAAACCTCAGGTCATTTGCTGGACTGCCAGGTGGGAGTATTAGGATGCAAAATGCTCATATTTAGCTTCGATTATGTCCTGTTTGGGGCCTCAATCTCATCTGAGTTCTGCTCTACAAATTAAGTTTGCTTTTAGTTGGCTCCCCCACCTGAGTTTAGGTTTCAGCATTCTCTAATATGATGGCTCAGTCTGCTTTCCATCTGCAGGATTTCATAGGCCATTTTTTCTTTCTTGCTTTGTAGTTTATTCATACATTAACTGTATTGAAAATTAAGTGGCATTTTCTCAACAAGATAGAGCTAGAAAAACTAGAAACCTCTATCAGCATCTTTTGAGATGCAACAATTCAAAAGCTACCATGAATATACTGAAAACTAGAGATGGGCTGGGCTCGGTGGCTCAGCCTGTAATCCCGCGCTTTGGGAGGCAGAGGTGAGTGGATTTCCTGAGCCCGTGGGTTCGAGACCCGCCTAGGCAACTTGGCGAGACCTCATCTCTACAATAAATAAAAAATTAGCTGGGCGTGGTAGCACGCACCTGTAGTTCCAGCTACTTGGAAGGCTGAGGCGGAAGGATCACCGGAGCCCAGAAGGTCGAGGTTGCGGTGGCCGGGAGCATGCCACTGCACTCCAGTCTGGGTGACAGAGTGAGATTCCGACTCAAAAAAAAAAAAAAAAGAAAACTAGAGATGGGAAAGCACTCACAAGATCATAGCCTTTATTTTTCATTATTTAAACATAAATTTTAGGAAAATAAAATTTTGATCTTCTACTCCAAGATTATTTATTTCACTTGATCATTTTACAGTTATGTTATAGTCAACACACTAATCACTGGGTCTTGTGGGTTGGATATGACCTCAAAATGTGTATATTAAAGTCCTAGTCCCAAATACCTCCAAATG
Source organism: Cephalopachus bancanus (assembly GCA_027257055.1). Lineage (NCBI taxonomy): Eukaryota > Metazoa > Chordata > Mammalia > Primates > Tarsiidae > Cephalopachus > Cephalopachus bancanus. The sequence goes on along the minus strand of JAPVLO010000999.1, from coordinate 26,586 downwards.
TGACCTTATTTGAAAAAACAATCACTGCTGATATAATTAGTTAAGATGAGGTAATGCTGGAGGGGGGTGGGCCCCTAATCCAGTATGACTGGTGTCCTTATAAAAAGGGAAAACGTGAAGAGGCAGGCTCACCCACAAGGAGAGTACCATGTGAAAACTGGAATTATGCTGCCAAAAGCCAAGGAACTACCAGAAGCAGAGAGGCCCAGAACAGATCCTTCCTTAGCACATACAGAAGGAGCCTGATCATGCTAACATCTTGACCTCAGATGTCTAGTCTCCGGAAAAGTGAAACAATAAATTTGTTGTTTAAGACGTTCAGTCTGTGGTACCTTTGTTACAGTAGCTCTAGCACACTAATACACCAGGTAAATAAATAAGACTCAAAATATGTATTTAGGGAGGCTATGAATTACAGCATAATGTGTACACTATGACTGCCAGGTGAAGAAGTGGAGACTATGAGCATACTGTAATATGAGAAGAGCTATAACAGAGATATGCACAAGATTTAGCACAGGAGAGGGACAGCTATTGGGGGAAGAGGAGAAGAGGCTTCAGAACCTCTTCTCCAAGGAAACTGTACCTGGGCTCTCTTCCAGCATATGTATGACCCTCTATGCATATTTTAGAGAGTGGAAAGGTATGACTTGGAAAGATCACATATAGACAGGAGGTCAGTTAGGAAGTCACTGTAACCATCCAGGCAAAAGATGATGGACAAAGGCAGGAGCAATATGAATAGGAAAAGGGCAGAATGGAGAAATACTGATAGGTCTCGGGCAAAGAACATGAAGGAAGGATAAGAATTACTCAGTTTTCTAATTCTGACATCTGGGACAATGGTGGGGCTAGCTAATAACCAAAGAAACCGAAGAAGAGATTGCAGGGAGGGGACTGGAGAGAGACAGATTTCAGTTTTGAGTCATATTTGAAGTACTCATAGTTTATCCAAGTGGTGACAGTAGAGCTATCTTCCAGACAAAAATACAGATCAGAAGTTCCAGGGGGTAACCTGGGCTAGAAAAATGTTAAGCCCAGAAATTAAGCAGGAAAGAATGGGGAGACTGTACAGCGTTAAAAAAATAAATAAATAAATAAGGTGTCCCCTACTTTCTACAGGTATAATAAATCAGGAATCTATTCCTGAACAAATGTCAAAATAAAAAAGGACACAAATGTTATTAATAACTTAAGTGTCTCAGTCATAAAAGTTATTTTGGAGTGTTTTCATCATGGACTGCCTGAGGCCACTTAAATATTTAAAACTTGTGAAGTAGAGAAAGAGGATGATATTTGCTTCTCCTGGAAAACTCTGAAACTAGCGTGAATATTCAGTGTTGCTCAAAGAACTGTGTTATTTCCTACAAGCTTATATGCCAAGATGATTCTCATTGCTAATTCACTGTACATGAAGGCCTCAATCACGTCAAGGAGGGAGTCTGGCATTTTTCCAAAGACACAATTTTCGGTCGTCTCTCACTCCTGATTTCAGCTAACTTCTCAGGAAAACTCTGTAATGTCTCCATATCAGTTCTTGCTGTCTTCCCCAAACACTGATTTTCCTTAAAAATTCATTTAACTGATTTTTTTCCTGGAACAAACCATCCTTTCCTTGTACTAAAAATCTTCCTTTAATGACTTACAGACATTCCTTAGTCCGAGTTTAACCAGTAACACTGAATAGACAACATGTCGTTTTAACTTAAAATTCAGATGCCCCATAAAAGTAAATCAATAAAAGGTAAACAAGAACATAGCAAACAACAACAAACTCCAAACTATTATATTATGGATGAAAAAATGGCAACCACATATATATACCAATTCAACAATTCTTAAAAATTCAGCCAATGAGAATTTAATATGATTTGAGAACACCAATAACCAAACCAGCTTATAGAAAACTACTAAAAGTATTTATGTCCTTCACATTAATTAGATCTGCCCTCTAATGAAAGGAAAGAGGAAAAGGAGAAAGGAGGAGAGAAAGGTTGGTCTCCTTAGTATTTATGCACCACGGTAATTTTCAGCAGATATGAAACCCTGCATAGCACACACATTTAATCTACAAAAATCTCGTTTTTTATCTTCTAAACAATACATACTAAACAAGTCAAGAGTCCATCAGTTCTAGTGTCAATCAAAACCAGTCCATCTTGAACCCTTCAGAGACTGACAGGTGAAATAACTATTTAGGTAATACTACCTGGTAACTTAGTACCCAAGACAAATTCAGGAAATCCATGCTGCCTTGTACTACCTTTCCCCTTGCCCTATCCCCACCTCCCAATTTTTTGGCAAACAGTCATCAAGTAGTTCAATAAAAGCATTTAAACACTATGTTAGGAGGAAAGCAGGCTGAATTACTTTATAAAAGATAACCACCAAATGTCTATATTAGGTTAAAGTGACTTCTTCAACCCCATGAAAATACTGGTTGCAACATCTCCAAATGAATGCAAGCCTCAGTTACCTCCATAGCATCACAAAGGCCATATCTCAGTCTCAGTAATATTTAACACTATAACACTTTACTTAGCCAGCAATGAGTTCTTCCTAAGCTGGTATAAAATAATATAATCTTAATTTTACCCTTTTAAGATGCTCTTTACCTTTCTGACCACCTTCTTTGTCTACTTATGAATCTTTGTTTTCTTCTAAACATTTTCTCCCATAGAATCTAATAGCATGCTAAATACTGATGCAGCACTGATACGATATCCAAAAAAAATTTCACGCACTGCCAACTAAAAAAATGAGAAAGGTGATATGCCCATAACATTACCTTCTTACTAATGTTTACTAAAGCAACCATCATAATACCAAACTCAACCATCATAACCTTAAACTCAACTCAGGGTTTATGTTGCATTTTCTTTTCTTTGAGTTGGAGTCTCACTACATCGCTCATGCTGGAATGCAGTGGCACACTCACAACCACTACAGCCTCAACCTGCTGGGCTCAGGTGATCCTTCAGTCTCAGCCTTCCAAGTAACTTGAACTACATACACAGTCACCATGCCCGGCTAATTTTTTGATTTATTGTAGAGATGATGTCTTGCCATGTTGCCCAGGCTGGTCTTGAACCCCAGGCAATCCTCTCACCTCAGGTTCCCAAAGTGCTGGGATTACAGGCATGAGCCACCGCATCTGGCCTATATTTTATTTTCTAAAGCTTTTCAGAGACATATATACTGCTCACATAAAATTGGACCACTAAAGAAGTATTTTAATAAGGATACATTTAGCCAATCAACATTGGTACTAGAAGGTCTACAATATGCCTTATACATCCATATCCTGTGACAAGTCTAGCTTCTTCACTCATAAACCCACATGTAATGGCTGTTTGGCTGAGAGATTACCAGGTTTGAGTCAATGCTTTGTATTTAATCTTTTAAAAGCAATACTTAAAATATTTTAATCTGATTTTAATCTGTCCTGAATACTATTCCCATGGCTTAAAAACAACACTAACCAACATTCAGTTTCAATGACATATCAACTCACAAAATTAATCTTTCAAAAAGATAGTCCAGCAGGATATTTTATTAATGTAGATTCCTGAGGAAGCTAATCAAGCCTCAATCAGCTATTTTCTAATAGCTGTTATGGGGGAAATGTTGCTATAGAGAAAAACACTCATAAAGGATGAAGCAGCAATCATCTTTGAAAGGGGGTAAAGGGCAAGGTGGAGTCTAACCAACCAATTAAAGAAGATTCTGTTATGTGGTTTTTGGTCTACTCAAAATCTGACATGGATGCTAATTTCAAGAGAGCTTTCTTCTTCATTTAATTTTTTTTTTTTTTTTTTTTTTTGGAGTCGGAGTCTCACTCTGTCACCCAAGCTGGAGTGCAGTGATACGCTCATGGCCTCTGCAGCCTTGACCTGCTGGATTCAGGCAATCCTTCCACCTCAGCTGGAACCACAGGTGTGCACCACTACACTTGGCTAATTTTTTTTTTTTTTTTTTTTGAGTTGGAGTCTCACTCTGTCACCCAGACTGAGTGCAGTGGCCGCTCCCGGCCACCGCAGCCTCGACCTGCTGGGCTCCGGCGATCCTTCCACCTCAGCCTTCTGAGTAGCTGGAACTACAGGCGCGCGCTACCATCATACCCGGTTCATTTTGATTTATTGTAGAGACGAGGTCTCGCTAAGTTGCCCAGGCGGATCTCAAACCCGTGGGCTCAGGCAATCCACTCACCTCAGCCTCCCAAAGGCGCCATATTACAGGCTGAGCCACCGAGCCCGGCTTAATTTTTTAACTTATTGTAGAGACGAGATCTCACCATGGTCCCCAGGCTGGTCTTGAACTAGTGGGCTCAGGCAATCCTCTTGCCTCCAGCTCCTAAAGTGCTGGGATTATAGGCATGAGCCACCGTGCACATTGAACAAAAGAGTTCAAGATAAGACCTGGAACTATGAACTTTCTGGATGGAAACAGAGAGAAAAAAACTTCATAACATTGGGCTTGGCAATGACTTATTGATGTGATACCAAAAGCACAGACAATAAAAGCAAAATTGGACAAATGAGACTATATCAAACTAAAAAGCTTCCACACAGCAAAGGCAACAATAAACAAAGTGAAAAGATAATGTACAGAATGTGAGAAAATATTTGCAAACCCTATTTCTGATAAGGGATTAATGCCCTAAATACACAACAAACTTATAAAACTCAATAGCAAAAAACAACAAAAAAAAGATAGTCCAATTTAAAAATAGGCAACGGAATTGAACTGACATTTCTCCAAAGAAGACAGACATACAAATGACTAACAGCTGTACAAAGAGATGCTCACCATCACTAATCATCTGAGAAATAAATGCAAATTAAAACCCCAATGAGATATCACCTCATACCTGTTAGAAGGACTATTATGAAAAATAAATAAATAGGCTGGGCTTAGTGGCTCAGTCTGTAATCCCAGCACTTTGGGAGGCCAAGGCAAGTGGATTGCCTGAGCCCGAGGGTTTGAGACCTGCCTGGGCAACTTGGTGAGACCTCATCTCTACAATAAAAGCAAAAACTTGCTAGGCATGGTAGAACACTCCTGTAGTTCCGGCTACTTGGAAGGCTGAGGCAGAAGGATCGCAGGAGCCCAGCACATCGAGGCTGAGGTGGCTGGGAGCATGCCACTGTACTCCAGTCTGGGCGACAGAGTGAGACTCCCAACTCAAAAAATAATAATAAATAAATAAATAGAAACTGGAACTCTTGTACACTGTTGGTGAGAATGTAAAATAGTGCAGCCACTGTGGAAAACAGTGTAGAAATTCCTCAAAAAATTAAAAATAAAATTACCATTATGATCCAGTCTCAATTCTCAGTATATACATAAAAAAAAGAAAGCAATCATGATCTCAAAGAGATATGTGCATTCCCATGTTCACTGCAGAATTGACAATAGCCAAACCATATAAACAATCTCGATGTTCACTGACAGATGAATGCATAAAGAAAATGTGACATATAAATAATATAGACTATGTTTTACCTTAAAAGAAATGGAAATCCTGCCATACGCGACAACATGAATAAGCCTGGAAAGACATCATGCTATGTGAAATAAGCCAGTTACAAAAGGACAAGTAATTCATGATTCCATTTGTATGGGATATCTAAAATAGTCAAATTCATAGAAACAGAGAGTAAAATGATGGCTGTCAAAGGCTGGAGGAAGAAATGGAGAGCTGCTATTCAACCGCATAAGTTTCAGTTACACAGAATGAATAGTTCTAGAGATCTGCTGTGTAACACTGTACCTATGGTTAATATTATACTGTACACTTAAAAATTTAAGTGTGGATCTCGTGTTGTTTTCTTACCACAATAAAATTTGTTTAATAGCTAAAATAATAAATTTTGTGTTATATATATTTTACCACACACAAAAAAACTATAAATTTTGAATTATATAATTTAGAGAATTTTTATGTATTATTTTTTTGAATCAAAGTTTCCCTCTGTCGCCTAGGCTGGAGCGTAATGGCACAATCACAGCTCACTCCAGCCTCAAACTGCTTGGTTCCTGCAATCTACCTGCCTTGGCCTCCCAAAGTACTAGGATTACAGGTGTGAGCCACCATGCCCAGCCTGTATAATTTAGAGAATGTCTGTATCTTTGTGGGTGACATAATATAAAATATCTGGAAGGAAATCCTGTAAGTCAGTAAGTAAACAGATAAGCTAGGTTTTAAAAAATCTATATGTGGTCGGGCTCAGTGGCTCAGCCTGTAATCCCAGCACTTTGGGAGTGGACGACTCTATCATCCAGACTGGAGTGCAGTGGCACGCTCCCGGCCACCGCAGCCTCGACCTGCTGGGCTCCAGCGATCCTTCCGCGTCAGCCTTCCGAGTAGCCGGAACTACAGGCGCACTACCACACCCGGCTGATTTTTGATTTATTGTAGAGATGAGGTCTCACCAACTTGCCCAGACGGGTCTCGAACCCGCGGGCTCAGTCAATCCACTCACCTCAGCCTCCCAAGGCGCGGGATTTACAGGCTGAGCCACCAAGCCCGGCGACATATAATGTATTTCTGAAGAGAGGGGCAAGTTACAAAGATATATATGTTATCTGAGGTTCTGTTACTAGCAAGCTAATAATTTCTCACATCTCAATTACTTGAAGTATCTCAGAAAGAAAGAAATCCTTGAAAATTTATTTCCAGCATTTTACAAACATCCCTTAATTCTTCCTACAAATTGAGCCCACTGAGTATTCACCTAAGTTCAAAGACTCTCTACCTAGACAAGCACCAAGCAAACACCAACTCTATTATCACCTTGTTTCATATCAAGAAAATAAACACTTTTCGATTTTCTTTCATTATTCATTCTCACTAGTACAAAATGTAGTAAAATATTAAAGTAACAGCTCCATACTGCTGCAAATATCCAACCAATGACTGGTAAGCAACACCCTATGCAATAACTCAAAATGCTGATGCTACAGCTTAATTACCCAAAACCAAATTCAGGATATATTAAGAGGGATAGATACTGTACATTTAAAATCGCAAATAGTTCAAAATCCCCAAACAACTAAACATGGTGTTATAAAATATTTAATGACAACCAGGCTTGGTGGCTCAGCCTGTAATCCCACACTTTGGGAGGCTGAGGTGAGTGGATTGCCTGAGCCCGGCGTTCGAGACCCGCCTGGGCAACTTGGTGAGACCTCATCTCTACAATAAAACCAAAAATTAGCTGGGCGTTGGTAGCGTGCGCCTGTGGTTCCAGCTACTTGGAAGGCTGAGGTGGAAGGATCGCTGGAGCCCAGTGGGTCGAGGCCGCGTGACACTGCACTACAGTCTGGGTGACGGAGTGAGACTCCAACTCAAAATAAAATAAAATAAAATAAAATATTTAATGACCTAGAAAGTTACTCAATATTTTTAATGGAAGAAAAATGGGTTATAAACATATAAGGAAGAATCTGAAAGGCTAATTGCAGGGGTTTTTTTCCTGCTCACCTATATTTTTTAAATTTTTCAAAATGGCTTGGAGAATGTAAAGGTTTGTAATTGGTATCCTAGCCTAGGCCTCAAATTAATCAAGCTATAAGCACCTATGTAAATAAACTGTCTGCCACATAATAAAAAATAATTTGGCTGGGCTCTGTGAGGCTGAGGCGAATGGATGCCTGAACCAGTGGGTTCAAGACCAGCCTGGGCAACTTGGCGAGACCTTCTCTCTACAATAAATTTTTTTTTAAAAATCAGCTGGACATCATGGCGCGCGCCTGTAGTTCCAGGCACTTGGAAGGCTGAGGTGGAAGGATCACCAGAGCCCAGCAGGTCGACGCTGGGGAGGCCGTGAACATGCCACTGCGTTCCAGCCTGGGCAACAGGATGAGACTCCAACTCAAAAAGTAAAAATAAAAATAAATAATAATAATTATTTGACAAACAAGGAGAAAAAATGAACAAGAATAAAAAATTAGCAGAAACAGATTAATATGAAAAGGTCCACAGTTACCTCAGATACAGACTTTTTAAACCAGTCTTATCATGTTCAGACACAAAAGACAAATTAAGAGTTTTAGTTGTGATCTAGAAAGGATGAAAATAACCAATTTTAAATTATAAAACTGAATACTACCACACTGAAATTAACAACTCAGTGGATAGAGTTAGCGAATTGGATATCAAGCTGAAGAAATTATCAGTAAGCAGAGGAGAAAATCACCAAATGAGGCAAGGAGGCATAAGGGACATAGTGACAATGCCTAAAATTGTTTCCGGAGTTCCAGAAGAAAAAAGAGAATTAGACAGAAGCACTATTTAAATACATACTTAAATACCTACAGGGATGACTGGGAAATTTCTAAAAACATTAAAGACATCAAACTAGCCGGGAGCCGGGCTCGGTGGCTCAGCCTGTAATCCCGCGCCTTTGTGGGAGGGAGGTGATTGGATTGCCTGAGTCCGCAGGTTCGAGAACTGCCTGGGCAGCGAGACCTCATCTCTACAATAAATCAAAAAATCAGCCAGGCGTGGTAGCGCATGCCTGTAATTCTGGCTACTTGGAAGGCTGAGGCGGAAGGATCGCCGGAGGATCGCCGGAGCCCAGCAGGTCGAGGCTGTGGTGGCCAGGAGCAGCCACTGCACTCCAGTCTGGGCAACAGAGTGAGACTCCAACTCAAAAAAAAAAACAAAAAAACTAGCCGGGCTCAGTGGCTCAGCCTGTAATCCTGCGCCTTTGGGAGGCTGAGGTGAGTGGATTGCCTGAGCCCGCGGGTTCGAGACCTGCCTGGGCAGGCGAGACCTCATCTCTACAATAAATCAAAAAATTAGCCAGGCGTGGTAGCGCGCGCCTGTAGTTCCAGCTACTTGGAAGGCTGAGGCGGAAGGATCGCCGGAGGCCAGCAGGTCAAGGCTGCAGTGGTCTGGGCGACAGAGTGAGACTCCAACTCAACAACAACAAAAAAAGATATCAAACTACAGAATCAAGTAATTCTACAAGCAGAATGTATCATAAAAATTCACACTTAGGTACATAGTAAAATTACTGAAAACCAGACTCAAAAAGAAAATTTCAAAGTAGTCAGAGGAGATGGGCACAGTGGCTCATGCCTGTAATCCTAGTGCTTTCGGAGGCCAAGACAGGAGGACTGTTTGAGGTCAGAAGTTTGAGATCAGCCTGAGCAACAAAGCAGGACCCTGTCTCTACAAAAAATAAAAATAAAAAAATCTTTAAAATTAGCTGGATGTGGTGGCACATGCCTGTAGTCCTAGAAAAGCAAATACAATTATCTCAGGCAAATATCTTTGTCCTAAACCAAATATAGGTAAGTAACATTTATATTTTTAAAACACTGACGAATCGCCCCATATCCACAGGTGCCCCTGGTCCCAGCTGGAATAATGTATGGCGGACTACCCAAATTTAAGGTTGAATGGCAACCCACCGGTAAATAATAAAGCCCCTACAGTCCTTGAAGCCCAAAATTCACTTATCTAAGGGAATTCCACCAGTAGTCTATAGAGAAAAAAGTTCCCGAGATGGTATTAGTTTGCCTTCAGAATTGATAACTAATGATCTAAATTTATGTGACTACATAAAACAGGCTGTGTAATGTCTTCTGGGGTTTAAAATGTATATGAAATTCGCATAAAAATGATAATAAAAATAAAGCATGGTGATTAACAAAAAGAAATTCACATAAAATGACAACAATGACACAAAAGTTGAGAAGAAGGTTAAAGAGAGTTAAGGTGTTCTTAGGTCCTTGTATGGTCCAGAAAGAGGGTAAAAGTGCCAATTGATATAAGACATTGATAAGGGAAGATTATTGAAATTTCTAAAGTAATCATTAAAGGGACAATAAAAGACTATATAAATATATTCCAAAATAATAAGCAAGAGAAGTAGAATAACAACCACTTTCAAAGGGGTTGAGTAACGATAAAAAGAAACAGAACCGGTAGAACAAACAGGAGCACTAAATAAGAAAATGAAATCAAATGTATTAGTAGTCACATTAAACATAAATGAATTAAATATTCCAATTAAAATTCAAAGGCTGTCTACTAAAAGTTTAAAAACCTAAAATACAATGAGAATATTACGCAAAGTACTGATAAAGGCAAAACATTACTAGACATAAAGAAGGAAACTATAACACTGAAAGTCTCGCTTTTTCTGGAAGAGATAACAAATTTAAATTTGCATAAACCAAAAATAGAGCTTCGAAATAAATAAGGCATATGAACTTGATAACAGAGCCTACAAATAAACAAAGCCAAAATTGTAGGGAGGAAAAAAACATCTAAAATTACAGTGAGAGATTTTTGAGGTTTTCTTTGTTTTGGGGTTTGTTCTTTTTTTTTTAAGAGACAAGGTCTCGCAATGTTATCCTGGCTAGGCTTAAACTCCTAAGCTCAAGCAATTCTCTCACCTCCTGAGTTGCTGAGACTACAGGTTTGTGCCACCAAGCCCAACTTAAGGGGAGATTTTTTTTTTTTTTTTTTGAGTTGGCGTCTCACTCAGTCGCCCAGACTGGAGTGCAGTGGCCGCTCCCGGCCACCGCAGCCTCACCTGCTGGGCTCCGGCGATCCTTCTGCATCAGCCTTCCAAGTAGCCGGAATTACAGGCATGCGCTACCACGCCCGGCTGATTTTTTGATTTATTGTAGAGATGAGGTCTCACTGCCCAGGCGGGTCTCGAACCCGCGGGCTCAGGCAATCCATTCATCTCAGCCTCCCAAAGGCATGGGATTACAGGCTGAGCCACCGAGCCCAGCTAAGATTTTTAACATACATTTTCAGTAACAGAAAAAAGATTTGAAGAAGACCCAATGATGATACAGAAGACCCTAAGACTGCCAACAAAAAGAAAGCTACCTTTAAAATAAAATACCAAGAGTCCTACTTAAATTACGGGTTCATTGCAACAGGTGGTTCACACCCTCCAAGCCTGCTTTGTATATATGTGGTGACTGGCTATTCAATAAAGCCATGAAAAAAAAAAAAGATTTAAAAACATTAGAAATCTGGGCACAGTGGCTCATGCCTGTAATCCCAGCACTTTGAGAGGTGGAGGCAAGAGGACTGCCTGAGCCCACAGGTTCAAGACCAGCCTGGGCAACATGGCAAGACCTCATCTCTACAAGTCCAAAAATTAGCTGGGCATGGTGGTGCACACCTGTAGTTCCAGTTACTTGGAAGGCTGAGGCAGAAGGATTGCCTCAGGTCAAGGTCAAGGATGCAGTGGGCGACAAAGAATAAGACTCCAACTCAAAAAAAAAAAAAAAGATAACAGATCTGAACAACATGAAGACAACATGATCAGAACGTATAGAGAAAACTGGAAGCAACAACTGCAGGATACATTCTCCTGATGTACACAATAAAAAGTTTACTGTAAACTGGGCCATAAAGCATTTCTCAACAAACGTCAAAAGACTGATAACATACAGACTTTCTCTGACCACAATGCAAGTAACCTTAAAATTAACAAAAGACAACCAGAAAATCTTCTTAGATTTGAAAATTAAGTAATCCAGCTGGGCTCGGTGGCTCAGCCTGTAATCCTGTGCCTTGGGAGGCTGAGGTGAGTGGACTGCCTGAGCCCGCGGGTTCAAGACCCACCTGGGCAACTTGGCGAGACCTCATCTCTACAATAAATCAAAAAATCAACCGGGCATGGTAGCACATGCCTGTAATTCCGGCTACTTGGAAGGCTGAGGCGGAAGGATTGCCGGAGCCCAGCAGATCGAGGCTGTGGTGGCCAGGAGCGGCCACTGCACTACAGTCTGGGCAACAGACTGAGACTCCAACTCAAAAAAAAAAAAAAAAAAAAGAAAAGAAAGAAAATTAAGTAATCCATGGGTCAAAAAAATAAAATCCTGTTTTGAAATCCAATTTTTAAATTAATGATAATGAAAATATTATATATCGGCCAGGCTCGGTGGCTCAGCCTATAATCCTGCGCTTTGGGAGGCCAAGGTGAGTGAATTGCCTGAGCCCGCAGGTTCGAGACCCGCCTGGGCAACTTGGCAAGTCCTCAACTCCACAATAAATCAAAAAATTAGCCAGGTGTGGCAGTGCACGCCTGTAGTTCCAGCTACTTGGAAGGCTGTGGCAGAAGCATCACCGGAGCCTAGCAAGTCTAGGCTGCGGTGGCCAGGAGCGGCCACTGCACTCCAGTCTGGGCGACTGAGTGAGACTCCAATTCAAAAAACAAAAAAAGAAAATATTATATATCAAAACTTGTGAGCTGCAGCTAGCGTTCTGTTCAGATAAAAATTTATAGCTTTAAATAAATACATTAGAAAAGAAATAAAAGGCATCAGGCAACTGTCTCAAATTGTTAGAACAAATTACACCTTTGGAAAGAAGACTGAAGAAAATAAACTGAAAGTCAGCATACAATAAAGAGGCTCAACAAAGCCCAAAGTTGATTATTTTATTTTATTTTTTATCTTTATTTTTTTTTTGAGTTAGTCTCACTCTGTCGCCCAGACTGGAGTGCAGTGGCCGCTCCAGCCATCCCAGCTACATAAAATCCCTAACTGGGTATGTCCTTGCTACAAACACTGGATTGCTATCATCAACATACCTAGCCCTCTGGTCCAACCAAGCCCAACTTGATTCGAGGCTGCACCCGCCTCCGCCTGGTCACATGCTTCTCAAAGCAGATCCTGTGAAGTCTAAGCCTACTACTGAGATGAAACCATTCCTCCTGCCAAGGTTTGCTTTGGCTAGAAGCATCTGACACAAATCTGACCAGTGACCCTTGAGGGGTCTTGTGTGCTGGTGGGCTTCAAAAAGGTTTCTTCATTCTTAAAAGGAGATATACAAAAGAGACCATCTCTTCTTCCTCCAGACAACCACATCAGAGCATGCCCTTTGGAACTGCAGCAGCCATCTGCAATCACTAGGAGAGCTAGCCAGAAGAAGCAGAGTAGAAAGGTGGTGGTGACAGTTCAATTAACCAACCTTAGAAGTGCCCCACTCCGAACACTGAGTAAATTTTTCCCTGGACCACAACTTTATGCCAGTCATACGGGTCATTGGCTACTGAATGTATATCTGGTGCTGGTAGCCTTTTCTCTTCCAAATAATCCCATTCCCTGATTTTAATAAGACTCCCTCTAGGGAGTCATAATTTCTTTTCTTAAAATTTTTTGTCATAATACTAAATAAATACAGAATACTTTAACTACTAAAAAAAAAGAGAGAACATACACATAATATTAAAAGGCACAAAAAGTTTTGAAAAAATAATTGGAAAATGAAAAAAGGCAAAGTCCCTGTAATTACATACTTCAAGGAGTTACTGTTAACTGTGTTATCTATTAGTTCACTGGAACTTTTATGAAATTAGTTCCTTTTAAGGGAAATAGTCATATCAGGTTTTGGTAGCAGGAAGGACAGGTTGACTTAAGTAAAAAGAAATCTGCAACCAAAAGGGAAACATGATGAAACACCCTGACAGAAAGGAAAGAGCAGCAGACTTAGAATAGGATGGACGGATTCATACCCATGTGACATTCAACACTTGGCCTCTACTGACTTCTTTTTAGATGAGGATAAGAATACCTACTTTACCAGATTGTTTGGGACTTATGTAAATAACTTACCCAACAAGTTTGTTTTGTTTTGGTCTCCTTATATATTAGAATCACCTGGGGAGCTTTTGAAACTGAGCATCCCAGAGGTAACTCAATGAGAATCTCTGGGGATGGGGCCTAGAAATCACAGGCAAGAGCATTTTGCAGAATTAAAAGCACCATCACTGGGCTCGGTGGCTCAGCCTGTAATCCCGCACCTTTGGGAGACTGAGGTGAGTGGATTGCCTGAGCCCATGGATTCGAGACCCGCCTGGGCAACTTGGCAAGACCTCATCTCTACAATAAATTTTAAAAAATTAGCTGGGCGGGGTAGCGTGCGCCTGTAGTTCCAGCTACTCGGAAGGCTGAGGCAGAAGGATCGCCTGAACCCGGCAGGTCGAGGCTGCAGTGGCCGGGAGTGTGCCACTGCCCTCCAGCCTGGGCGACAGAGTGAGACTCCAACTAAAAAAAAAAAAGCACTATCCACATCTGTTTTCACTGCTGCACTGTTTAGCACCTAGTACAGAACCATGCAACAGGCTTAATAAATACTAGCAGGATGAATAACAAATGAAAAGTCAGCCAGTTTCCCAATTTTCATCTTTTAAAAACAAACTAGTTATGTTTTAAAAGACTTCATTTAAAGAAGACTTAATGATGCTTATATAAGAAAAATTTCCTAGCAAAAGTAATTATTTGTTGTATTTGACACAAAGAACTTCTATTTGTATGGACCTGCGTGGTCCACTTTCAATCTCAGGTCATAAATCAAGGTACAATATACTAAATTTAATTAAGCTTCAAGGTAATCTAGTTTATCTCACTAAAAAACAACCCATAAAAATTGAATTATAGGCAATTTAGAATTCTCTTACCAACTAGTCCCTCCATAGCAACTACAATTACTGTACAAAAATGTACTGTTCCCTCTTGTCACACAGAAAACATTACTGAGTAGTTTTAGGACAATTCAAAATAATAATTGTTAGGTACTAGCCTCAATATGTAATATGTCCCATTTTAATAAAATTTATGTACATAATATGTCGAGAAGAAGATATAACGCCGGGCTCGGTCGCTCAGCCTGTAATCCCGCGCCTTGGGAGGCTGAGGTGAGTGGAATGCCTGAGCCCGCGGGTTCGAACCCGCCTGGGCAACTTGGCACAACCTCATCTCTACAATAAATAAAAAAATCAGCCAGGCGTCGTAATACATGCCTGTAATTCCGGCTACTCGGAAGGCTGAGGCAGAAGGATCGCCCGGAGCCCAGCAGGTCGAGGCTACGGTGGCCGGGAGCAGCCACTGCACTCCAGTCTGGATGACAGAGTGAGACTCCGACTCAAAAAAAAAAAAAAAGAAGAAGAAGACATAACAACCATGTTTATAGTGAGGATACACCTGAATGATATAATTTCAGGTATTTTTTTATATTGGTTATCTGTGTGTTTCTTAATTTCTTGCAATGAATATGTACTACCCATGTAATTTTTCTTCTTTCTTTATTTTTTGAGGTGGAGTCTCATCCAGACTGTAGTGCAGTGGCACGCTCCCGGCCACTCCAATGTTGACCTGCTGGGCTCCAGTGATCCTTCCGCCTCAGCCTTCCAAGTAAGTAGCTGGAACTGTAGGCACGTGCTACCATGCCCGGCTAATTTTTTGATTTATTGGAGAGACGAGGTCTCACCATGTTGCCCAGGCTTGTCTCAAACCTCTGGGCTCAGCCAATCCTCTCGTCTCAGCCTCCCAAAGTGCTGGGATTACAGACTTGAGCCACTGCACCCGGCCTCTTCTTTATACTCAAAAGAAAATCCAAAAGCCTGAGAATTCAGTAGGGGTAAATAATATAAAAAAAGAATCTTGGCTGGATGGTGGCTCACACCTATAGTCCCAGCTACTTAGGAGGCTGAGGCAGGACAACTGACTGAGCCTGGAGATAGAGGCTATGGTGAGCTGTGATTGTTCCCACCTCCGTACACCTGCCTGGGTGACAAAGTGAAATCCCAATTCAAAAAAAAAAAAGAGAGAGAGAAGACTCTTTGAAAGTTATGTTTTGATTTTTCCAAAGACAAAAAAAATCCAGTAAGTTAAAAGCCTGATTTCTATATTTATGAAAAAATATTATTTCATATGTTACTGTCAAGAATTCAAAAGCTCTTTGGCTTTCAAAGTAACCTTATTTTCAAGTGTTATAAAGAACATTACAGAGTCAACTAACAAACCGAAATAAAGACAGTAGATATAATTCAAGTATTGTATCAATGTTAAATTGTCTTAGATTAATAGCTATACTGAGGTTATGTTAGCGAATGTCTTAGACTTAGAAAATGTATAAGCCAGGCTCAGTGGCTCAGCCTGTAATCCCGCACTTTGGGAGGCCAACGCGGGAGGATTGCTTGACGAGTTTGGAACCAGCCTAGGCAATATAACAAGATTTCATCTCCACAAAAAAATTTTAAAAATTAGTGGGCGTGGTGGCACGTGCCTATAGTCCCAGCTACTTAGAAGGCTGAGGCAGAAGGATCACCCAGAGCCGTGGTCGTGTCACTGTACTCCAGCCTGGGTAACAGAGTGAGACTCTGACTCAAAAAAAAAAAAAAGACTTACTGGAGAAATATAGGAACATATTCAAAAATTGTGCTAATAAAACACACTCAGAACCAACTTTAAGCAAGACTTTAAATCAGCACTGTCCAACAGAAATATATGTGAGCCACATATGTAGCATTAAACTTTCTTTTTTGTTTGTTTTTTGTTGTTGTTGTTGTTGTTGTTGCTTTGAGCTGGAGTCTCACTCTGTCACCGAGACTGGAGTACAGTGGCCACTCCCAGCCACCGCAGCCTTGCTTGCTGGGTGCCGGCGATGCTTCCGCCTCAGCCTTCCAAGTAGCTGGAACTACAGGCGCATGCTACCACGCTAATTTTTGATTTATTGTAGAGATGAGGTTTCGCCAAGTTGCCCAGGCGGGTCTCGAGCCCGCAGGCTCAGGCAATTCACTCACCTCAGCCTCCCAAAGGCGCGGGATTACAGGCTGAGCCACCAAGTCCGGCTGCATTAAACTTTCTAGTAGCCGTACTAGAGTTAAGAGAAACAGGTAAACTTAATTTAATTTTTTTTTTTTTTATTTTTATTTTTTGTTGAGTCGCTCTCACTCTGTCGCCCAGACTGGAGTGCAGTGGCCGCTCCCGGCCACCGCAGCCTCGACCTGCTGGGCTCCGGCGATCCTTCCGCCTCAGCCTTCCAAGTAGCCGGAATTACAGGCGTGCGCTACCACGCCCAGCTGATTTTTTTGTTTATTGTAGAGATGAGGTCTTGCTGCCCAGGCGGGTCTCGAACCCGCGGGCTCAGGCAATCCACTCACCTCAGCCTCCCAAAGGCACGGGATTACAGGCTGAGTCACCGAGCCCAGCTAAGTTAATTTTAATACTTTATTTAGCCCAATGTCTAAAGTATTGTCATTTCAATGTAATCAGTATAAAAATTACAGAGATTCCAATTTTTTTCCTTGCCAAGTCTTCGAAATCTGGTGTGTATTTTACTTACGGTACATCTCAATTCAGAAGCTAAATTTTATTTTATTTTATTTTTTTTTGAGTTGGAGTCTCACTCTGTCACCCAGACTGGAGTGCAGTGGCCGCTCCTGGCCACCACAGCCTCGACCCACTGGGCTCCGGCGATCCTTCCACCTCAGCCTTCCAAGTAGCTGGAACTACAGGCGTGCACTACCACGCCTGGCTAATTTTTCATTTATTGTAGAGATGAGGTCTCACCAAGTTGCCCAGGTGGGTCTCGAACCTGCGGGCTCAGGCAATCCACTCACCTCAGCCTCCCAAAGACACGGGATTACAGGCTGAGCCACCGAGCCCGGCTCAGAAGCTAAATTTTAATAGGAAATACTTGACCTACATTTACAGTTCATTAAATATACAGTTTAAAAAGGACATTCACATAACCAAGTTTTTTCCCAAAGTTAAGTTTTCCAATCACTGAATCAATTTTTAAATGCAAACTTAAATTAATTAAAATTAAATAAAATGAAAAATTCATTCCTAAGTCACACTAGTTACTCTGCAAGTTCAGTAACTACATGTGGCTTATGGTTATGATATCCCACTATAGATGGTAGCACAACAAATTCCCTCTACAAAAGGAAGACCTGGTTGATACAACTCAGTTTATCGTATTTATCAAAAGATTTTTACACATAGTTATAATAAAATAATGACTGATATTCCTATCAGAAGCATTACCAAGGTATCTCTCCAAGTACAATTAGACGTCGCCCATTCCACTTCTCAGAAATACTAACACAAAGCATTCTTTCCTCCATCTCAGTTGTCATACTTAATTTGGGTTTGCGGTTTCTGAAAACTGACAATCAAATGGCCCTCTAACTTTCAAATGTGGCAGAATGAACTCAAGTTCTGGTTCTCAGAAGCCTAAACATTCACTGTATAGTGCACAGGGTTTTAAGTACGCAGAATTCCCAAATGAGAGCATGTACACAAGAACTTGTCTCAGATTTAAGAGAGGAAGTGACCCTGAATGTAGAGGTGGGGGGAGTTCTTTTTGAACAGGTGTAAGAGATTAATTCAGTCAACACCAAGCAACACTAAAGATTTGCCAATCAATAATTCTGTGCCAAGCAACTTGATCAGGGATTTGGCCAGAATCCCTATGGCTAATCTGAATAAGGGCCTTCCCAAAGACATCCTGATTTAGGCCATTCTCATCTAAATTAAGGCTTAGCCAGTCCTTTGCTGACAGCAAATAAACAAAATCAAATTATACGTATACAGATAAAATTCTGCCAGCCTGACAAAAAGAAAGGCCAATTAAAAGATAATCTAGGAAGTGTGGGCAAAAACATAGTTCCAAAGAAGAGGAGTTAACATAAAATCACTTTTCAGAAATGTTTAATTCCTACTTTGTTTAGCCAGACTTTTCAGTTGAACAATGTTGTGCCTAACAATCAAATTTAACCCACAACAGCAAATTCCAATATTGTTACCTTTTCTTTCTCTGCCCAAGTGTTAACATACTCTTTAAAACCGACAAATCCTTTATGGTGAATTCACCAGTACCTCACAGAGAAGTGAGGTGAGAGTGGGAACGATGGTTTCTGATAACTGACCCACCAATGAAGTTCCATATTCCAGACAAAATCTTTTTCTTTCCTCCCAGCCCTCTCATCTATCCGTTTTCATGCGACATAACATCAGGGACCACCGTGTGAAAGACTAAAATCTCCCTAATCTAAAATCCTGTGTAGATAAACATTAACTATTTTTACTTAAAGGTTAACTTCTTTTTTTTTCTCCCTCAGAGTCATAAAGCTTTAAGCAGGGTGAATACAAAGGTTTTAAGCCCTTCCATCAGAGAGATTTATTAGATTTATTTTACCCGTGGAAATATTTGAACATTCAGTAGAAGTACACACACTCTAACTTGAGGTGTTTATTAGAAAGTTCTAAGTTAATGCCTGTTTAATCAAATCCAGTCTTCAGGTCTCTCTGAAATTAGCTAAGTACGCAGAAACTGGTTGTAATTTTTAAAATAGCCAAGAGGGATAAGAAATAAACTACACCAGGAACACATTCCAGTGCAACAGTTCAAGCTATTTCGAGAAGGCAAGTCAAAATAAAGCCCTCCGCGACAGAAGGGTTCCTCCAAGGCGGCACGGTGGGGACCACGCTGCGGAGACCTGGACCCCAGTCACCCTGCCTCTTCGCGCAGCCTCAACTCTCGCCGTCGCCCGGCAAGCCAGGCCCCTCGGCCACCTCTCAGCACAAAGATGTTTACGGGGTCACCTCTGAAGCAGAACCTACTACGGACATCCTCACACCGAAAAAGTACACTTTTTCCCAAGAGTTTACAACGTATTCGCGAGCTCCTTCCCTTTGCGTTGAAACCTTCGCACAAGGGGGCAACACCAACACCACAAAGGGGGTTTTCCCCTAGTTTATCAGACTTAGGCAAACAGCTATATTTAAAAATTCCTGGCTAGAGCCCGATGCCAGCGCGGTGGCATCGGCTCCCGGGCGGCAGAGGGAGCAGCCGGCACCCCCGCGGCCCGGCGTGGGAGCGTTCTCCCAGGGCTCGCCAGCATCCCCGCCACTCTCGAGGGGCCGGGGCCGCAACCCCACGGCTAAGCCCACCTGGCCAACAAAGGCGGCGCCTGCCGCTGGCAGGTGGGAAGCAGCCCGGGCGAAGGCCCTGCCGCCCGAAGAGGGAGCGTGCGGAGTCTGAGTGGGGACGCCCCCGGAGGGAGGCGAGCCGCGGACCCCGACACCGGAGAGCGCTCGGACTACCGGCGGGGCCGCAGGGCGCACGGCAGAGGCTCTCATTGCCCCGGGGGAGGGCGGGGCGGGCACCGGAGCCGCGCGGGGTCCCCGGAGGATGTGGCGGCGCCGCGGGCGGGATGGAGGCTGGGGAGGCCGAGGCGGCCGGCCGCCCCCCGCACCCCTGACGCCTTTCATTTGGCCTCTGGGGCGACGGAGGCTGCCCGACCTCCAGCGCTAAGCACTGCGCCAAGCAAGGGGCGGGCGGGGGAGGGCGCGCCAGACTCGCCGCAGCGCCGGCCCCCCCCCCACCCCCCCCAAGGCCGCGCCCAGCCCGCCCCCCCGCAGACCTGCAGCTCGCCCCCCCCGCTCGCCCCCCCGCAGGCCGCGCTCCCCCGGCGGGCGAAGGAGACGGCGCTCCGACGCTCGCCTGGTGCCCACCTCGATGTAGCCGGCCAGAGCCGCGGCGGGGGCTGTGGGCCCGACCAGCAGCAGAATCAGGAGTCTACCCGCGGCTGCGGCGGCCGCGGTCCCGGTGGCCGCCATCCCTCGCCGGGTCGCTCTACAGCACGGCTCTCAAGCTCACACACGCAGACTCCGCGCCTCTCCCACCGCGACCCAGAAGCATCTGAAGCCCGTTCGCCGCCGCCCCGGGGGTTTTACCCCAACCGGAACTGACTTCACAAACCACGCCCTCCGTCTGCGGCGCCCAATGCTAGCTCGCAGAACCTTATCAAGACACCGCCCCTTATTCAGTCCAAACCCAATCAGGGGATGGAAGAGCCAGCTCCTCCCGCTCGGTTAGCCGTCGCCCCCGCCCCGGGCCCCCCCCAGCCGTGGACGGCCCCGCCCCCGCACTGGACCTAGTGGCCGCGAGGCGCGAGGTTGGGCGCAGAGTGGGCCGGGGGCAGCGGTTTTGCAGCCGCGGGGGCTAACTCGGGCCTGTAGCACCTCGCTCGGTTGTCTATCCTAGCCGCGCTTGTCTGTCAGCCTGCAGCCTCCTAATAGGGTCACGCCCCGGCCCCCCGCCCATGCGGGGTATTTTTCAGATTCCATTGAGTACCGCCCTCTTTTCGGTCTGGAAATGGTTTTATTAAAAACAGGATAACTTGTTAGGAGTCCAGGATGGTTTGCCAAAGGTCGTCCTCCGAGGCGGGGGAAGGACTAAAAGAGGCAGCCTTCCTCCTCCCCCGACCCCTGCGCAGGGCGCGCCCCTCTCCCGTGCGCTGCTTCTCCCAGCCTGCTTTGCCCTTTCCTCGCCTCTAAACCGGCGGTGTTTCTACCCTGATGACCTCTGTCCCTTAGTTAGGCCTTGTCCTTACCCTTCCTTCCTAGCAGTCGCCCAGGTCAGGGATAGCTGCCTCCCATGGATACTAGTGGTGCAAGGACCACGCTGACCTTAAAGCCCAGGCTCCTTTCCTTGTGTATTTTAAGAAAAGATCATGTTTCTTTCTTCTTCAGTTTACGAACACTGGCATGAAACCTCTCTCTGCCTTCTTGCTCCACTGCATTTCCACTTCACTGGAAAAACGTTCTGCTGCCCCATTTCACAATTGGCATGACCTTGCTACATCGAGGGCTCCACTGGCTTTGTTTCCTTTCAGTAGCCTGTGATTTATGTGCCACCCTCTGCAGAGACCTGGGACTAGTCCCTTTAGGTTCAACTAAGTGAATGGAGAACAGAGTCCCTACCCCCAGGACAGTAGAAAGGAAGAGACAATGTCTGCAGAGGACAGAGTAGGGCAGTGAGATGTCAAGCCTTATTCTGCGCCACTCCCCTACATGCCCAGTTCTCTGTGGTGAGGCTGGCTCTGTCCTATTCCCCAAAGGCAACCAGTACCTTTCCATTTCAGAGTCCTTCCTAACACTGCTCCTATGCCTGAAGTATTGTCCCCTCAACATCTACCTGTTGGAAACATTTTCTCTCTTCCTCTGCTCAGTAGGATGTAATGGCATCCAGTTTCAAATCCTCAGAGGGCTGTTTCCCATTATGGCACATACTTCCCTAGTTATTGCCATATCTCTCTTAGGCCACTGACAAGACTTGGGTAGTCATGCTTCCCTTGCTGTGCAGACTTCAACAAATGTTTCCCCAGTGTTATTTAACCCATTATCTTGGGTGCTGGTCCTAGTTCTGGAACTGGCGTGAATTCAGCTCTTGCACTGGACTGAATTTTGTCCCATTCCCCCACCAAATTCATGCACTGAAGTCCTAACTCCCAATGTGATGGTATTTGTAAATGGGGCCTTTGGGAGGTAATCAGGTTTAGATGAGGTAGATGAGGTGTTGTGGGAGGGGGTCATGATGGAATTAGTGCCTTCATAAGAAAAGACATCAGAGAGCTTACTCTTACCTTGTCTCTCCCTCTCTCTCTCCCTCTCTCTCTCCTTTTCTCCGTGTGAGTACACAGCAAAAAGGGAGCCATCTGCAAACCAAGAAGGCCTCACCTGGAAACCAAATTGACACCTTGATCTTGGACTTCCTAGCCTTCAGAACTGAATTCCTGTTGTTTAAGCCACCCAGTGTATGGCATTTTGTTACAACAGCTCAAGCCGACCTATACAGCTGTACACTGATAGACTAGTTCTTTCATCACTTGAGACTTTCTTTTCTTTTCTGTCAAGTGAATATTAAAAGTTGTCAGGCAACCCCTTTGGGTCCCCTCCCACTGTGGGAGCTTTTCTGTCCTCTCAATAAATCATGCTTTCTAAAAAAAAAAGTTGTCTTACTTCACCAGTGTCATTCAATGAAAAATGAACGCACAATGGTGAAAAACAAGAAGAGACTTAAATATGAGAGAGAAGCAGGATAAAGCAACATATTACCCAGTGCAAGTTTTATGAAAGTATGTATGGAAACAGTACAGAGTGACTGCATATCTCCCAGTTCTGTTGATCCTTGCATGTATCATGTTGCCCCCCTGGAACTTGTTTTGTCACTCACAAAATCAGGGACTTGAACTCAGGAATCTCTACATTTCTATTAATCCAAATGCTTAAATAAAAGCAAGTGAAATGACTTGAGTTCAGAGCAGTGGTGTGACTATTTAGGCTTTTAGGGACTGTATATTCAAGATTGAACTCTAATATCATGAGATGGGACAAGAAATATAGGAAAATGATTCAGGGAGGTCTTCACTCTAAAATTAGTTAGGCAGGGCAATCCTTCAGGACCCCTTCTGCTATAGGAGTTTTCCTGTCTTTTTTTTTTTTTGAGTTGGAGTCTCACTCTGTCGCCCAGACTGGAGTGCAGTGACTGCTCACTGCCACTGCAGCCTCAGCCTGCTGGGCTCCAGCGATCCTTCCACCTCAGCCTTCCAATTAGCTGGAACTACATGCGCACGCTACCATGGCCGGCTAATTTTTGAATTTTTTGTAGAATTTTTGTAGAGATAAGGTCTCGCCAAGTTGCCCAGGCGGGTCTCGAACCCTCAGGCTCAGGCAATCCACTCACCTCAGCCACCTAAAGCGCGGGATTACAGGCTGAGCTACCGAGCCCGGTGATGGAGACTTTATAATGGAACAGCCCTGGTTTAATACAGGTGTTGGAACCACTGCAGTACAGGAAATAGGTATGAATCAATTATATGCCTTGGCCTATTTCTGGTACCCTTTAAATATCTCCTTCCTTCTACCCCAATTATCTTTTCCCCTCATCCACAGCGGAGTCAGCACTGTTAGTATTAGATTGATGCATAAGTTGTAATGTTTGTTTTTGGCATGGCAACACTGTGGTGTTGGGAGTTTGTCATTTGTCATTTGAAGTGATAATGTTGTGCTTGTGAATATGTCTTGCATTTTTTAGATTTGAAGAAAGTTAGTACTGATTGTGGGCTAAAGAAGATTCAGTGTCAAGTGGGAAAGAAAAAAAACAAACACTCGCAACATATTCTGTTTAAGTTTAACAGAGGAGTAAAAGCAGTGGTGGCAACTCAAAATATCTGTGCCATGTACGAGGAGAATGCCATCGAGGAAAGCACAGCAAGAAAATGGTTTTGTCGTTTCAAAGAGGGCCACTTTGACCTGAGTGATCCTCCACATTCAGGAAGATCATCAGGCTTTGATGAAGACCGTTTAAATGCTTTAAATCATGATGATCTGCGTCAGTCAACTGTCACCAGTCAACCATCATGTGACATTGGCATTCCATGGGCAAGGAAAAATGCTATGAACTTATGCATCAAACCAATATTTAAGGTTTGGTTTAGGCATTGCCTGCTCATGGAAGTTTTCTGTTCTTCCTCTTGTGCTTCAAGGCTGAATTTGGTGTACCTCCTTTATTCTCCCCCAAACATCCTGTACATATCTCTGTCATACTATTTGCAAACTACTTAGTTAGTATTAGCTTATTTTTCTTACTATCTCCTTACGACGAGTTCCTGGAGGGGAGAAACCATGTCTTCTTCATTTCTGTACCTCCATAGACTAGCACTGTGATTGTACTTAATAGATATTCAAAAGATATTTGCTGAATGAATGCAGAACTAAGTGAGCTTTATAGCCCAGTAAAGAGAATAAGACTTACTACTAGGTAATGTCACCAAGTAACTACCATGCATCTCATGCGGGAGATTTTGCTTGCATTTCACACCTCCATCATCCTCTCATCCCCATAATTTTCTCATCTTCTTTATTTTTGCTAATGGCAGCGTCATCACCATATTCTCCTAGGTCCACGTCCTGACACTTAAGGTTCTTTTTCTTCTTTCTCGCTTCTCCTCCACTCTACTCCACTGACTACCAGGTAGAAAGTCATCATCGGTTTAAGAGGAGAACTGGAGATCTTTAGGAAGTGCAGAGGAGGAGGAAGTTGGTTACATCTGTGTAAAGACATTAGGCAAGAATCATAGAGATGATGTCTGAGATTTCCTGGGAATATATACAGGATGTGTATATGTTGTGTCAGGAGAGGACAAGAAGCCTGGAAGAATAAGGCAAGTGATGGCATGCCACTGGAAAAATAGGAGGCATGCAACAGAACATGTGAGTAGTATTTCACTTAATTGGAGCACAGCATTTGTAATACATAATTATGATAGGATGGTTGGTGGGTTTAGCTAAAAGACACTGAGGCATCATAGGAAACTTTTGTAAACCGGGCTCGGTGGCTCAGCCTGTAATCCCGTGCCTTTGGGAGGCTGAGGTGAGTGGATTGCCTGAGCCCGTGGGTTTGAGACCCAGCTGGGCAACTTGGTGAGACCTCATCTCTACAGTAAATAAAAAAATTAGCCGGGCGTGGTAGCGCGCGCCTGTAATTCTGGCTACTCGGAAGGCTGAGGCGGAAGGATCGCCGGAGCCCCAGTAGGTCGAGGCTGCGGTGGCTGGGAGCAGCCACCGGACTCCAGTCTGGGCGACAGAGTGAGACTCCAACTAAAAAAAAAAAAAAAAAAAAAAAATTTAATAGAGTTGACTTTTAGGCAAAAAATGAGTGTGGCAGCTATATGAGGACACAAGTAGAGCCTGGAGGCAAGGAGGCAGCTGGGAGCGGTCTGTGATCTTGTAGAGAGTCAATATGCAGAGCTAAGAGAGACACGGTGAGGAGGAGGAAGTTGGCAAGACCTCATGGACTGGAAAAGAGACTGGTGCAAAAGGCAAAATCTGTGGTCTTGGGCAGTCACTAGCCTGGGGAGTCAGTGGAGTAGAGTGGAGGGGAAAGGAGGAGGAATAAAAAGAACTTCAAGTGTCCAAACATAAACCTAGGAGAATATGGTAAAGATGTTGCCATTGGCAAAAATAGGGAAGATGAGAAAATTATGGGGATAAGAGGAAGGTAGAAATGTGAAATGCAAGCAAAATCTCCTGTATGAAATGCATGGGAGTTACTTGGGGAAAACACTCAAAGAGGTTAGAATCAGAATTAGAATTTGGGGAGCTACCTACCCAAATGTTTTAGTTAAATTCATGAGATAGCCAATGAATACTGCAACAAAATGTAGAAAGAAGCCAGAAGGATATATTACTTTTCTATTTAACTAATATTTTTCATTACAAATAAAGTGAAAAACTAGAAGAAATCAAATAGAATGAAGACTAAGAAAGGACCACTGTACTTGGTGATCATTAACTTGGTCATTCGTCATTTCTTGGTGAGGATAAAAGCTACTTGCAGGAGGTAAAGGCTTAAGTGGCTCAGAGGAAGGAGAGCTAACAAGTGCAGTTGTGTCTTCCAAGACGTTTCCTGTTGAAAGAGCAAACAAACTAGGAGAGTAGATCTTGTAGGGTATTGGTGGGGGTTTTGTTGTTGTTGTTTGTCACTAATAAGAAGGCACTGGAAGAAGGGAAGAAACTAAAAATGCAAGAGAGACGGTTGAGATCTGTAATATGTATATTATCCCTATTTTACAGATAAGAACACAGTTGCTCAGAGAAGTTAAATACCTTGTCAATAGCTGAAACCAGTACTAGCAAAGAAGGAAATTGAATCCTAGGCTTTCTAACTCAGAAACTTATGATCTTCTTTTTTTTTTTTTCTTTGAGTTGGCGTCTTACTCTGTCACCCAGACTGGAGTACAGTGGCACGCTCCCAGCTGACCACCCACCGCGGTGTCGATCTGCTGGGCTCCAGCGATCCTTCTGCCTCAGCCTTCCAAGTAGCTGAAACTACAGGAGTGTGCTACCACACCTGGCTCATTTTGATTTATTGTAGAGATGAGGTCTTGCCAACTTGCCCAGGCGGGTCTCGAACTCACGGGTTTAGGCAATCATTCACCTCAGCCTCCCCAAAATGCGGGATTAACA